>MQRK01226612.1:34699-48011 GCA_001938485.1 Girardia tigrina
ATATATATATATATATATATATATATATATATATATATATATATATATATATTTATCTAAACCGTAAAAAAATAATATTATACTACATTTTTAGATTGGGATTAATGTTCAAAATCGTTTCGGATATTTTCCAAATAAATAACTTCTTAACAAGCTAACAATTTCCATTTTCTTTTTATATTATATTTTTGTAATTATAAACTCAATAAGTATACGTATAAGTTCATCCCACGCTTAATAAACGTGTAAAAATTATGATTTGTTTTATTACGTTAACTCTGTAGTAGGTAATTTTTTGACAGCATATGGAGTTTAAAACCCAATTTCCATCAATGCAAATCTAAAATAAATAAAGGCACAGATAAAAGTCATGAATTTTGTACCGGTTTTTGAAAACAAACCTTTAAATAAGGAGATTAATGGCATCACTTCTTAAAAATATAGCGATAGCCGAATTAATTAGCAGCCAAATCATTCTTGTTTTTGAATTTTATTTATTCTTTTTGTATAATGTTATTTTTAGATTTATTGTTATTCAAATAGCATAAGTTAAAATTTAAATTATTTTTATAGAAAGATTGTTTTTTTATATTAAGTGTTAAGAGAACTCGCACATTTGGTAGAACATTCACAATTTTGATCTATGAGAATCAATAATATTGCTCTCACTTAAATTCATCACTCAATATTTAATACTTCTCATCCCAAATCTGAACTAACTTGAAAAGAATTATTGTATTTAAAATCTTTACATAAATTTTATGGGTTAAAATAAAATTACTTTTATAATCATTTAAAAACATTAATTATTTAAAATTTTCAAAAATACAATTAATAAAATTATTTAAAATTTACAATAATAATAAATTAAAAATTTAAATATTAAATCTAAATTTCAATAAATTATTTGAATAATAAACCTTTAAAGAGAAATAATTTTGTAAATGGTTGTTTCGTTTTTTGAGTTTATTACTTAAGAAGTTTTGGAAAATGTGATTATTCATTCATATCCTTTATTTAAACATGTATTAAATTTAAAAAAACTTTCTTTTGATATAATTATCGCAACAATCTGCTTTGAATTAACAACTTTTAATAATAAATAAGTTTCAGATTAAAAGAATTAAAATATTAATCATCCATGTGATTAGGAGAGACACAATCCCAAATCAACACACAACATTTAAACATGCAAACAATACACAAAACATTCCAAATTAGCCATTCCATATTTCTGATCAACATTCTAAATATTCTTCACAATAAGATTGTACGATAAACAGTTTTTATCAAATAATCAGCCGTTTTAAAGAACTGAAGAATATATCATGAATGGTTTTCTGGGTTTGTTGCACAATGAATATAATATTTAATACTTAAAACGCTACCAAATCATGTAAAAACCTTTTTATGTACATTATAGTAATAAATAAATTTTATATGAATAAATATTTGATTAAACATACTTTAAATAAATATAAATATATGTATATAAATTTAGGGCAGGAGTTATCATATTTTGTGGATATTTACTGGGATTTGGAGATAGTATTTTCAATACACAAGCAATGTCTCTCTTAGGCGATGTATACCGAGGAATCGAAAGTCCCTCAGCTTTTGCATTGTTTAACTTCATGAAGGTTTTTTATAATGCTTTTATAATTAAAAAACTAAGATACATTTAGAAATAATTAATGTTTATTATTTTATCTGAAATTTATTTGTTTTTATTAATCCTACTGAAAATGATAACGTCAAATAATATGTAAAAATATTTGTTTTATCTATGAATATACTGGAATTATGATTTCACTGTTTCGGTCATACTAAAACTTTTTGCATGTTATATTTCAACATTATTAATTTTAATTGTAATCTATCATGTAAGTTCATTATATAATATGACACGAACACATGTCACACTATTGCGCAAAGTTTTTCTCGGTGAATAAAACGATTATCATAACCGTTTCACATTTTCAGTTTCATTTTAAGATTTTAGATCGTTTTTTGAACCTTTAAAGAGAAATAATCTTTTAAAAGGTTGTATAAATATACAGCTATTGGTTTTAGTTTATTACTTAAGAAGTTTTGGAAAGTATGATTATTCATTCTTATCCTTTATTTAAACTTTAAAAAAATTAAAAAAACTTTCTTTGATATAATTATCGTAACAATCTGTTTTATCGTAACATCTTTTAATAATAAATAATTAATTTCCATTTTTTTCTTTTATTGTTATTCAAAGTTATTAGTGTAAAAATGGCGTATAAATTTATCATTAGACTAAATCAGTAATTTTTTTCAATTTGATCTGTATATGTTATTTATGAAGACTTGCAGTCCTTGGGAGGCTTGTATAATCATTGTATATTCGATTTTTATTATAAACAATAATTTTGTATCAATCCATTGTTTCTATCTTTTATTTCCATTTATTTTCTTATTGATGTATTGGTACAAATATAAATTTATTGAAAAATAATGAATGCATTTAATTGATCAACAAATTCTAAAGTTTTAATGAATAAATATATCAAAAAATTTGGTCACGTTTTCAAAATTATTGATTTAATTTTTATAATGTAATATTTGATTTGGATTCTGTCTTTCCTTTTCAGTCTCTAACATCAGCAATCGCATTCTTTTATTGCACCAAACTCACCATTCAATGGCAGTTATTAATTTTGGCAATCACTGGAATATCTGGAACAATCGCCTTTATCTTCGTAGAACGACAATGTCGAGAAATGGTTCTTGCACGCAATATTCAAATTATTGATTCAGATGACTGATGCTCACTATCATATTACATTTTAATTATTTTTTGTATGATTTAAATTATTTTGTCTACATAAAAGTTTTAATGGAGTTAGAATTTATTCAGTTAAAAAGTTTAATTTGTTTCTTTCTTGTCTTTTTTATGGTTTTTCGTATTATCTAATTGTTAAAAAGTAATTTTTATAACCCTAATGGTAGTCTAGACGTTTGTTATGTAATGCACTTACATGATTATTTTTATTTTTAAATTGATCATGATAAAAAAACAAATAAACGATTGTAAGAAATGTATCTTTTTATCGGACAAAAAAATATATTTTAACTAAACAAAATTATTTATCAATTTTCAAAAAAATAAATAAAATAAAAGTAAATAACGACAGATTTATATTTAATAAATAAAGAGGAATGGGAGTCAATGGATAAATGAGTGTGTAAATGATACCGGCCAATGAAATCAATCCGATCATTTGAATGGATACTATTAGCGGTGTTAATTTTTGCAGCATGATGTGTATAAATAGATTTTAGTTGGATTGTCTAATAATTTTCAACAAATTTTGCGGATTAAAAAATAAATGTTTATAACATTACAATTGATATTTTTGTCGGTTCTTTGTAATATCGCGACCACCGCACGCAATGGTAATTTTAAGAGTAAGAATTTTCATAAAATGTATAACGAATGATTAATAATTGTATATTATGTTAGCTGGAGCTTGTTTTTTACGAAAATCATCGAGAGGTTGTCGGGTTTTTATTGGTTATATGAGTCGGAAAAATTGTTGTCAATTCAAAGGCTATTTCGTACGAGACCCAAATGAAGGTCGATTGTTTTTGGCGGCATTTCTCAAGCATCATAGTATTCCAAATTGTGAAAATTCATGTGAACAAGGTAAAAAAAGCTGTCATAATCCACTTTCAAGGTTGAAATTCGAAATTTCTATTCTTAGATTTTTGTGCTGAAAAAAGATGTCCAGTCGGTGAATTTTGTATTGTGAGAGAGAATGACAGTATTTGTTCGTCGGATTGCGTTTGTACCGATGAACAGAGGTTAAGCGGTCCAGTCTGTACGTCGAATGGACGTCGATATCGAAATTTTTGTCAACTTCATCTTGATTCTTGTTGGAGTAATGTAAAGTATCAGATCGCACCTTGTTCGCAAACCGGGTGCGAAAGGTTGAAATGTTATGAGAAAAATAAAAAATGTGTCTTGTCACTTCATGGACGAGTAAAATGTGTGACGAGTAAAATCACGTGTAATAATAGCGAATATGACCCGATTTGTGGAGTTGATGGAGTGACTTATTCCAATCGATGTCAGTTGAAACAGGCGTCCATTGATCGAGGAATTGAGATTCAAATTGCCTATAAAGGGGTTTGTAGAGGTAAGCGGTAATATTGTTTTATATTTTAATTCTATAATGAAATGTCTAATTGTGAAAAATGGGGATAAATGGGTGAAAATGACAGCGGAAAGATTGTTAAAAATCACGTGATCAAAAAATATTTTTATTTATTTATATGATTGAAAGTTTTGTAACTTGTTTTATTATTATTATTATTTCTTGGTTAATTTTGAATGCAGACAACACCCTGAAGTGTGGGAACTGTTAAATTCAGTGAGAGTTGAACATCGACTAATTAATAAGATCATAATTGGTCGATATGTGTGGTCGGCATTTGATTTTGATACTTTGAATAATTACTTGGCGTTTTATAATTCGAATTTGGCTCATTGGCATGATATATTTGGCTACTCTTTCTCGATGAATGATGTGTGTCGATTTGGGTGTGTGTGTGTGTCTATGTGTGTGTTTGTTGGTTACTGAACGAGCTACCTACCTCACAGAGTGTCTGTTCTAGCGGTTTTTTTAATTTTTTCTCAGTAACGCAACAGTTTTTTTTTTCGATCAAGACCAGACACATTCGCGAGTGTGTGTGTACATGGTGTGTGGGTGTATGTATTACTATAGACAGAGTAGTTGGAGAAAAATTAATGTCTGCTGTAATTTTGGCATGTTGGCTATTCAATTTCTGTTTTACTTTTACCACAAATGACATGAATGTCTATTTCGTATAATTTTTTTTTCTTTTATGCTTTAATCATTTATCAATTGACAATTAACTAAATTTAATTTACTTTTTTCCAAATTTCCAGCCGATGCAAACTGTATGAACGTCGAATGTCAAGAGGCTGACATGTCTTGTGTTACTCACTACAGAAATTCATCTCCAGTTTGCATGAAATGTCCTGACACAATGCAACAATGCGATAATCCGAAGTATCAATCTCTAGAGTTGTTATGTCTCTCAACGCGTTACGAAACACGAAATACTTGTTTCAAAGATTATTTATCGTGTCAAAATTCTGTCTTTATTGAAATAATCCATTCTGGCAATTGTCTTCTGAATGCCAAGTGGCCTCGATGAAAACGATTTGGGATTCTTTGATTTTTTTTTCATGTGTAATAACAATGATTTATCGAAAAAAAACCGATATTGGATTTTATAACACAAAATCAGTGGCATAATTATTATTAAAAAAATTCTGTAGAGTTTACCTTACTGAGAATAGCTGTACTTCAATTGATAAAACGCATTTACAAAAAAAAACGTATTATTTGGAGTCACTCATTTTGTAAAGATTACTTTTATAAAATATTTATGTAAAATTGTACTTTTGATTGATTTTATATAACCGAGGTTTATTGTTGAGCATATTAACTAAAAGATTTCTTTTATTTAAAGATATGATCAACGAGACTGAAGTTTATTGGTATTTTATATATGTTAAATACAAATCATCACTTTAACAGTCTTTTTTTCTTGATCGATTTGAGAGTGATTTTTTGAACAAATTTTACAATGAACATTGACGAATGGTTGTCCTTGAAGGATGCTGCATTTAAGGGAAAGACTGTCCTACCGACCTCACGAAATATGAATAAATTCATCTCAGTTTTTACAGACAGCAAAACAATTTTAAGTTCAAAACGATTTATTACGTCAATTATAATTGTCATTCGTGCAGGTATTTTCTGTTTTTACTGATGATTGAACTTTTCCAGTTAATCTAATAACTAAAATGTCTTGAAAATAAATCTTTGGATTAGTTAAAGAAAAACTTTAACGTACATTTTGGACAGATTTAAAAATTATTTGAAAATCTCCAAAAATAGTGTGACATTATTTAAGGATGACCTCTTAGATTCGTTCAAAAATTTTACAAATAAACAGATTTAGTAACCGAAAAATTTTTTATAAGCTTTTTAAATTTGTCATTGATTTTCGTTAAAATATGTATTTATTTCTTCGAATTTGTGCTATTTTAATTTTGACAATCTGATATCATAAATAATATTTTAGCACAAATTGATAAAAATAAATGTATTTTTTATTAAAAAATATATTTCTAAATATTTAACCAATTATCGATGCGAATTAATCTTTCACCATCATTTTGCCATTTGAAAATATGTTTTTTTCTAATTTCATTGACGAAATGAAATTTTACAATTTCAGTTAATTATAAAATAAAAACGAAAAATATTTTGCGAACATTTTTACTTTTTTTAGTGATGGATTAAGAATAAGTCGATGACATAAAAAAGGATCGTCAATTGTAAAATACTTTTCTTTAATAGATTTGGAGAATTTCAAATCTTTTTACCGTCAAACCGCCATGATGTAAAATGTAGAAATTTGATGAACAAGAAAAGAATCAAAATAAGTTATTGGTCACAAATAAAATATTAAAACAATATCAATCTGACTTATAAACTTAAAAAGATGAAAATTTAAAATGAATTCAACACCAAAACTACCAATCAGTCAAAATGACGGATTGAACATTTAGGAATTTCAATTTCTATAATAATTATGTAAATATTGTTTTAGATTATTATGTAAAATATTATTATTCATATAATTATAATTATAATTTAATGATAATGTTCCTTTTAAGCATTTTAATTTAAATAATAGGAAAAGTTAGACTGATACACATTTTACCTCGGTAATTTTAATGTTAAATGCTTTTGAGTTAACTTTAAGCTTTTGTAAATTGTTGGGTATTCAAAAGTAACAGTTTTCTTTATTGTCTTTAAATTTCATTTTTGTTATAACATTTGTCTGACTCCTTTAAACAAAAGGTTCTTCCAACGTCTTGTCTGTAAACAATTCCTCGCTTGAGGGTATGAATACAATGAATCTTACAAGAAACTGTTTCACAATTTATTTTATCAATAATCTTTTAATTACCTCGCAAGAGATATCTACTAGTCGATTCATTCAAATATAATAAATAATAAATTTTTATTTTTAATAACATATAAATAAAAGCATTATTCTTTTAAGACAACAAATTTTTTGCACAGTATTTTTTAATAAATGCTCAGTAAAAGTAGTTTTTTCTCAGTATTTTAAGCATTATTTTAATAAAATTAAAAAAATACTCAGTATTTAAATGAACAATGTTCAGTAAAAATAAATACATACATGGTATTGAAATGAATAATGTTCAATAAAATAAAAATTAAGTCTTTTATTGGTTTTGTACTAATACTTGAGTCGTTTTATTGATCGACCTCTTATTATTTTATCGACTGTTGCTATTTGCTTGGCATTTGCAAGAGATTTCACATATTTAAGCGAATTGCAATTGCAATTACATGTTTGCTCTTGTACTGCTTTAAATAGACTAAAAATAGACTAAAAAAACTTTAAATAGAATAAAAAAGTGCTAATCGATCACTGCACAGTGCCCAAATGTGCTAATCGATATTTTTTAAGTGCTAATTGATAGTGCAAATTGTGCCGCACATTTCTAATGTGCTAGCACAGTGCTTTTCAAGTTGCACATGTGCAAAAGTGCAAAAATTTGTATGCAAAAGTTGTATGCAATTCCTCGTACAAATTCTAGTAATTCTCTATTTTTGAAGTCATTGACGACTTCTCAAATTCGTTCATCAGCTAATATATACTTTTTTCGTTTTGGTGTATGTTGATCTCTTCGAAGAAATTGATCATATAATTGATCAACTGATTTTTGCATCATACGCAATCTATCTATGAAGTTCCAAAGAAAAGGATGGTCTGCCCCGAATTCTCTATTCAATTTTCTGTGGGCAGCTTCGGCAAAGTTATTGGTCCTAGATTCATTATTTATTGTTCTCAAATAACACGACCACATGGCCGGGTTGAAAAGAGGCTGGCGGCGTACATTATTACGCAGCATTCTTCCAATATAATAATCTTCAAAGTAATCTAAAATAGAAGTAAATTCTTGACTTAAACTATTACTCAAGACTCCAAATGATCTTTCAAGTTCCTCTATTGGAACTGTGAGAAGTGGTTGCAACCTCAATATCAGGATTCATTTTTTTAAACGCCAAAATTTATTTATATAACAATTCACATCTTTAAAACAAATTTTCCTGTTAATTTAATTATCTCGACCCAAATTAATCTATTAAATTCTTTTCGATTTAATTTTTAAAATCCTGAAAATTTATTTCGAAAATTTATTTCAAAAATTATTTAAACTTTATTTTCAAAATTTATTTCAAAGTTTTTTTAAAAATTACTTATTAAAAATATTTTTATTTATAAATAAATATTTAATATTTTTGTTTTCTTGACATTTTTAATTTTAAGATATTTAATATATACATTAAAAGATATTTTTTTATTTTTAAAGAGATATTTTATTTTTTATGATTTTCTTTAATTATATCATTTTTAATTTTTTGAAATATTTAAAAACACATTAAAAAATATTTTATTTTTAAAAACGTTTTTGATTTTGTAATAGTTGTTTTATTATATCATTTTTAATTTTAAAATATTGAATAAGCTTATTAACATAAAAATATTTTACCCTTTTAATTAAAAAATAATAAATTATTCAGGTGAGATAAAAAGTTTAATTAACCACTCATAGGAACAAAAGACCTTCGTCTACCAGTTTACGTCTTAAATTTTGAACTAAATGAAATAAACATCCTTGTACAGTAGCATTAGGAAAAGCAGAAGAGAAAGCATTTATCACTGCAACCTCAAATGATATTGCTGTAGGGTGAACAATTTTCTTGTATTGAACAACGACAATTTGAGGACAATGGTGGAAACAGATCCCCGTACAACAATCAGAGAACTTGCAGATGGGTTGGGCATTAGTCATTCAACAGTCCTGGATCATTTAAAACAACGTGGAAAAATCAAGAAACTTGATAAACTCCAAAGACCTGCAAATTCACAGAAACAAAAGTTTATTAATCAAAGTACAGAAATATTGTTCTCTAAGTTGACTCAGTTTTCCACCTGGTCTTGTTCCTACTTCATGTAGGGCTACATTCAGAAGATCATAATTGCGATCACTAATATCCTTTAAATGGAAGCTGAATTTGCTCTTTCTAACATGTACCGGATCAGTCAATTCAATTAATTTTGGACATTTTAAAAACTGTATCAGGTATCCCTTGTAGTTTGTTGATAGTGTTAAACCCCATGTTAATTGGTTTATTTGTGAAGTCTTTCTTATTCGCATTGTCTTTCTTTGTGAATAATTTGTTTGAGCAGCATCTATTTCTTCAGTTACTTGTTTAACGTTTCTAAATGTTTTATCATCAATGTTTCACTTCATTTCAGCAGCAGCAGTTTGATTTTGTCATGACATCTAGAAATTTTGACAAAAAATATAATTTATGTACGGAGCGAAAAAAAACTCACCATTTTCTTAACAGGATTTTGAAATAATGACAGATGTCTGATTAGAAATCTAAGATATTGATTAGAATTCAAATTTGAATTGTAATCAATTCGTTGACGTTCATTTTAAAGAAAACAAAATATATAAATGGTGGCATGGCTCTCAAAGAAAACCTTAACAAAAAACAAAGGTTTAATCAGTATAGAAACAGAAATTGTGTTAGAACCAATTACCTGTTCAATCAGAACACAGACAAAAGTGGTATCAGATCCAATTACCTCTACATCAAGTCGAAAAATTATGAAGAGATCCTGTTTTCCAGTTCAACCTCTCAGAATTGGTGTATGGAAAATATACCCATCACCACTTATTACATCACAGGGATTGAGAACAGTGACACTAAAAACGCTGAAGAAGAATGCCATATTAGTATGTAAAATACGTACCAACAAATTCACTATGGACCTAATTCAGCCTCTGTCATATAATGATTCAAACCTGAAATATCACATAGCGGAAATCCGGAAAAATTCACGAATGACAGATCGGATAGAACAACTACCATCTGCATTTCTACAGATCCGGTTGAAATATGAGAATGAGCTCATGGCAGCAATATAACAAATGATTAATATTCAGGTAAAAAAAATTAATTATTATTCGTAAAAACTATCCTTATCGTAGACACTGAACGCAATGTCGGCAATCAACTGGGAATTAATGGAAGGTTCATTATTGTTTCCTCCCTCATCAACGCCGAAAATCAATCGGAAAATGTGACCATTCCCATCGATGATAGAAATGCTCTAACAGTCTATCTCTTCGATATATTCTATGGTGGCTGAGAGATTAGAAGAGATGAATCTAGGTTATAAAAACATAACGACGAACCTCCTAGAAAACGTCTGTTAAATAGAGATGGAACAAATGATGCCCGAATTGCCACTAACCTGATATTGAAGGAAACATGTCAAAGACTGATATCTGACCAATGTGACATTTCGGATTTATTATCCTGTTAAGTTGCTTGTTGAAAACTATCAATTTGTGTACATATTCAATGACTTTTGTAAGTATTTATGTTGTGTTTAAAATATATGGTTATGAATATATATCTTCATTCAAAACTTTTTATATATTGTACATATACAATATATTTGTTATATCTGAAATGTCATTTAAATAAATATTTGTCATAAATAATCATTTCACACTTGTCTACCTTCAAAACATTATAAACAACAACTTTTATTATATATAACATATAAAATATATTATACAAAAATTTATCAGATATAAAATATTCAACAGTGCATTATGTTGACATTATGAATGCAATACGTTGACATGATGAATGCAATACTTTGGCATGACGATATAACCTTGGATACGGTCATTTTTCAAATGGTTATTAATATAATATTTACACACATTCGAAAAAGCACTAGGCATCGATATTTGTTAAATATCAAATATTAATTTAAATAATTATTTTAAGAATAGTTTGTTTTAATGTATTACTTTTAATACAAAGGTAAAAATTGAATATAAGGAACTCTCACAACGTAAGTAGATCTGATAGCCAGGGTAATCAGAACCGTTGCTATTGTATACTATAGGTTTTTTATATATAATATTAAAAGGTTATGTATCATGGTTACGGTCACCAAGGTACTTTTGATGGTTGATCAGGTACTTTAGCTGATTATATAGATGTTATGTATAATGTCTGTGCACATTTTGAGCATAATAGGATTTTTATACATAGTTTTTACATATAATATAAAAGGTTATTTATCTTGGTTACAATAACCAAGGAACTTGTGATTGTTAATGAGACGCATTAGACGATTCATGAGGTATTGTTTGATGGTAAATAACATACATATACCACTTGGGTTTCATATATATATATACGAAAAAATTGATTTTAAGCACATTTTTGAGAATTTTATAAATATTGAAAAAAATTGATTTTTCAGCACTTTTTGAAAATGTTGATATGGAATCGGAATGTACGTATATGGGTTTTTATTCAAGTCCATCAGCTTATTTTTGATATTCTGCTTTCTTGTGTCTTTAAAATCGATGTGCTTTTTGTGAAAAATTTGCACATTATGTTAATTATAGTAAAAATTAATCAATAAAATGTGCATCAAACACATAATATTGATTTTTAACACTAGCACTTTAAAAAAAATATGTATTGATTTTTGCACTTTTGCATATGTGCAACCTAAAAAGCACTGTGCTAGTACATCTAAAATGTTCGGCACATTAAGCACTATCGATTAGAACTTTTAAAATTTCGATTACCATAATTGGGCACTGTGTAGCAATCGATTAGCACTTTTTTCTACAGTTGCTAAGGAAAAGGTCCCCGTTGCTATGGATACGGTTACTGTTACCATGGTTACAACCACCTTGAGTTACTGTATCCATTGCTAAAGAAAAAAGTCCCTTGTTTGCTGCTGTTATGGTAACCGAAATTATTGCTGCTTAGGCTAAGGTAATAAAATTGTTGGTTCTAAGGTTGGTAAGGTAATCGGAACCGTTGCTAAGGTAATTGGAAGCATTGCTAGAGTAATCGGAACCATTGCCAGGGTAATGAGAACAGTTTCTATGGTAACCGCGACCTTGGAAACTACCTCTCCACGTTTGCTGACCTACATCCGTTGCTATGGAAACCGGTAATCCATCGCTACGTTATGGAATTTCGGCATCACTTCCCCCCCGAGGGGAGGTCGGTAACATATAACTACCTTTTGTCATGGCTACAGACGCGTTTTCATTAGTTACTGTTATGATTTACATAATGACCGAGAAATTTCACTGATTACCGTGACCTGTTGCCATGGGTACATCATTGTTGTCATGGAAACCTTGATTATTGGAAAAATTTTCGATTGAGGCCGAATTCTTATTTTCCCAATACTCATCATATAGAAATTTTAAAAATAACTTATAATTACATGTGTCATGTTCCCTTCTCTCAATAACATTTTCATGGACTCTTAGCCCCCATCCGTTTTTTGAGTTCAACGGCAACTCTATCCTAAGGTTTATTTCCCAGTAGCTTAACTTTATCCTCTTGGGGAACAGACATGTCTCTTCCGCTCACATCAACAAGTTGTGTGTACATTGGAGCACCTTTGGGTCCTTCACCAGTACCGAGTATGACCCGACTGGTGGTCTCAGCTGCTGAGAGGTAGGTATCATTTCATGCTATCGTTATGGATTGTATTCACACGTTATCATTTTAAAATATGTGAAACGAAGAGAGCCCCAAAGAGATAAACTTCAGTCTACCCGGTGCCCCTTGCATACTGCGACCAGCCTGCGTCACCTCCAAAAGGTTCCTCGCTCTTTTCTTTGATGGTATATTCATTGCTTGTACATATCCATTCCGGTGTTTGCACGTTCCCTTTGGATTCTAGGTACACTCGATTGTATTTGGTTATTAACCCATTAACACCGAACGGGAACATTCGTGCCCAGCTAATAAAAATGACTGTATTAAGAACAACAATTTGACTTTTTATATTTTTATTTAAACAACGATTTTGATTGTCCTCAAAACAATCTTTGTCAAAACTTTCGTACATTTGCATTCAAAGCGAAAATTGATTAAGGTTTAATTCTCATTACTTTTTTAGAAAATGGGGAAATAAATATTTAAATAAAATATTCACTAAAAACTTATTGGATAATAATTAAAATGATAATTAATTATTTAAAAAATATTAATTTGATTTATTTATTAAATATTATAAAACTTAATTAACTTATTTAAAATTTTAAAATTATATGAAATTAAAA
>MQRK01226612.1:48028-60967 GCA_001938485.1 Girardia tigrina
ATATTTTTAGATAATAAGAATTAAAATATTAATCATCCATCTGGGTAGGAGAGACACATTTCCAAATCAACATACACATTCAAACACAAAACATCAAACATTCAAAATATTCCTCACAGGCTGTAAAAGTAAAGACATTGTATTTAGCTATGTTTCGATGATAAGGTGTGTACTTTGAAGGTTCAGAACGCATACGGAAGATGTTTTGTTTCTCTGTCACCAGGCATGCATGCGCAGTAGCCGGCTGACCTTGACCAAGAAAGGTCATGAAAAATTATGAAAAATTCATATTACATAATTCTCGGCATTAATGGGTTAATCTGTCCCATGAAAATTGGTGTATTGTAGCCTCGTTTATATTTATCAGGGTGGCTATTATCATGCTCGTCATCATCATTGTTGCTGTCCCATCAATGCATATTATGATTGTAACCATTATTATGGCGAACGCTATCACAGTAGTACCCCTATTATGAGGACTGTCATGACGACGTTATTTCTGCTTATTTTCCGTGGCTGCATTTTCGAGGTTGTGGTTATAACTTTTGTCTGCTTTCGTCGTTTCCTTTGGACCCATTGTTGTATTAAATAGTCTATTGGATCTTCGGTTTTTTGTTGTGACTTTCCTTCGACGTTTTTAATCGACAGATTACTTCTTTTCTGTATCCATTCTTTCTCATTGTTGGCAGGTTTAGGAACGTTGGATATTTTATAGAGGTAATTCTCTAACTTCAGTCCCTTCTGTTCGTATAAGGTCGTATACGGGTTTTCTCTATATGTACTATATTCATAATACATTTCGGTCCTTTTGTTATTGGGTCGGTCTGGTATCAACAAAGAATATTGTCCTGTAGTTTCTATTCCGACTTTCATTCTTTTCTTTAATATATATTCTTTACAAGCTTTGTATATAGCTTTTTCGAAACTTCCTTGTACCTGGAGTGTCGCTAGCCAACTACTTTCATTCATCGTTTGTTTTGTTCATAATAAATAGGTCGGATTGTATCCTTTTTGCTCTCTTTCCGGGTTCGTGTCGAATTGCCAGGTGATTCTCTCCGTTGATGCTTCTAGGTGGTTGGCAACCGGGTATTACAATAGATTGTTATGCACCCAAAACTCGACATATTCTTAATATCGTTCTTTTACACTTGCCTGCATTGTGAATTTATTTATATACTCGGGTGTTAAGGTTGCAGGTGATTCGTATCTTCCTTCCGTCCTTTCTTTCCAAATCACTATATTTCCTTTGCGGTCTTTTGTTGTCATAATTATTACTTTATCATGATTCCTTGTCTCTTTGATTTTTAGATGTCGTCGATTCCAAACTAGCCGGAAATTTCTGAAAGTTTGAGTTCGATTCTCGTTGATATCTTGTTCTTGTACTTCTTGATTTTTTATCGTTTGAAGCCTTGTTTCAAATAATTGATATATCTATCTTCCAATCCTTCTATCATATCTTTTGATTTTAATAGTCGAGTCTCTTCCTTTCCTGTTCGGGATCTTTCTATTTAATAGACTTCATATCTCCCGTTTGTTTCTACAATATTGATTATTGGACTCCAACATTTTATTATAGAGCATTATTATATGTTCTGAACTAGTTCTATTATTAAATCGATACACCGTCATATTTGAGTAATGTGATGCCATCATCCTTGTTGTTGCGAAGGGTATTGAGCGATATACTATTCTGAAATTTTCTCCTTCTCGTAATAATGTTTGAAACCATATCTTTTGCTCATATATTTTTATATTGACTTCGATTTTTTGTAAGGTATGTCCACTAAAAAAGTGTACAAGTTTTAAAACCATTGTTTAAAACCAACAAGTGTCGTACCATCCGTCATATTCTTTCAGTTCTGCTTCGTAAGTATCTCGTACCACTAATCCACTTTGACTCTCCCACATATATGACTCGCATGTGCCATCTTTGCCAATTATTCTTCCTGCTCGGTATATTTTTGTATAAGTGATCGCGTTCGGGTTCGCGTCGATACTATCTGTTGCTGTTATAGTTAATTTCCTTGTAAAAAATGCATCTCTACAAACTACTCCCGTTTTTTGTTCTAGCATTTTATCTAATTCATCTTCCAAGATCGATGACCAACTTCGATGTCCACAGTTGAATAAGACTCATTGCCTAAATACCGTACATTCTCGTATTTTTATCTTTTCGAACTCCGCCTCTTGATACACGTAATAATGGGTATTATTCGCGATGGAGATAAAGGCTAGTGGTTCTGCTTCCGGACATTCTTCGGTATCCAGTAATGAGTATTGTTGCTTACCGATTTTCATAGTATCGCAGTCCCAACCCAATATTGCTTGTGCCACCGGTATTTGTGACAACAACGTTGCCAATATGAGCATTAGTTGTACGCTTTTGGTCTTCGTCCTTCCTCCCGCTCTTAGAGTACACAGCCCAGGCTGACCACTGGTCCACGCCAGAGATCCTCTATGATCCTCTGACGTCCTCAGCTTCGCAAGTCTCAATTTTCAAACAACCTGATCATTGAAGCATGACTCTCCGTTGATGCTCTTTAACAAGTTATCATGGCTTGACTGTACATCGAGCCAAACGTTCTCTGTTTGACCGACCGGTGACCCAGTCGATAGCGATCCTGTTGTGTCACTTCACGACAGAACCGACGGTCTCATCCCCATTCGCCTTTGCTAACGGCATGGAAACCTTGACCGTTTTCACCGACCTCGCCTGTTCACCCCCAACTGTTACAGGGTTTAGTTGCAACCTGTCGGTTACGTACCACGTATTGCCACTTAGTACGCGTCGTTGGTCAAGAGCAGTACGACAATACGCCGACTAGATGGTACCACAGTATGATGTTCATTCACCCTTTGTTGGACACAAGGGCCTTCAGTTCTATCCCCTGCACTATATAATCGATTTATCGTGCCCCCGGATAATTTCGAATCCACTGGCGCCTGTTAAGCGCTACCCTTTGAGGCGCCTAACCTCTCTGGTAACGCTTGATTAATTTGTGGTGTTTCTTTGTTTCCTCTCGATCGCATTGTTTTCTTACACAACTCCTCTATTTGTTTCAACATTTCGTGGTTAAGCTCCTCGAAATCTTTCACTTTTTCGATGACATTTTCAATAAATTTCTCCCATCCTGCTAATCGGTTGATTCCTGGTTTTATGTAAGCTTTCCAAACTACTGCTGCCGATTTTATTAACTTTTTTCGTCGTTGCTCGCTGCTTTGATCAAATTTATTCGATCCGTAAGATACGACGCATGCTAGTGCAACTCGTAATCTGGTTTCCGTTTGTCCGTTATCTAAATATTCGGTTACTGATTTTTCGACATCTCTCTGAGTTCTATTCTTTATTTTTTGATCGATTATCCGGATAGCTTTTTCTAGACTTCTGTGTAGCGGGTAGCTTTTTGAAGGCATTTTTACTTGCTTTTCGTTGGATGTGTAACCTCTTAAGTCGCGCACATGGATATTTATCAAATCCGTGATCAGAATTTCCGTGAAATCTCCTTTGGCTTGTTCGTCTTGCGTTATCGCTGTTAATAATTCTAGTGTCATTTGCTTCTTCGACATCAGTTTTACTGTCACTGCTCCTTCAACTATCCCTTCTGGTTTATTTTCGTTCGTCTTCATTTTACTTCTTGGTAGCTTCCAAGTTTTTGTTGTTTGGGAGACTTGCTCGGAATATCTCTGATCATTATTCTGTGGATTAAGGTATTGATTCATTGTTGTCTGTCTTGGTGTCTTCGGTACCGTCAGTGGTGGAAATGAAGCAATTAATTCTTCAGTAGAGCTGTCTATATCCACAATTGGTCGTTCTCCCGACTTATTGAGTCTTTTCTCTGTCAATCGCATTGTTATATTCTTACTCTGACCTTCTCTCATCTTTGTCTCCAATATCTTTGACATATAATCTCGTATCAACCTCTTTTCCCTTTCCTCATGGTCCTTACCGTCTGCTTCACTGATAATTTGATCATCTTCGTCGGTAATTATTTCAACTTCTTCCAAATCAAACTTCTGTCAGATTCAATCGTTGGAGGTTTTAATATTGATTCCATTGTCGTCCGCTTAATGCGGTTGCCTCTGTCAGGATGCTCATTATCTTTCCGGAGAGTTGAAATTGTTGTCGGTTGAAATTCTCGGTATTCGTCCGCTGAATCTGTTGCGTTCTCCGCTTCTTCCTGATTGTCCACTACTAATGTCTTTTCTTTGATTAAAATCTTTATTAATTTCCGGTTTGATTTTGGGTGCAATTTTATTTCACCAACTTCATCCATATTCACGTCTGTAGTTCCAACGTACACATCGTCGCCATATAATTTTCCGTTGATCACAATCTCATAATTGCCCTTATATCCCAGCAATGGCTTGATATCATAGAGTTTTGGTGATCCGCCTTGAGTTTTCTTGGTGTCTCTTGTTTTCCTACTTTTACTTTCTTTTGCTTTGGAGGTTGTGGGTTCCTTCTTTTTCCTGACCATATTGATTTGCTTTTGCGTAGATTCGTCTCCACAATCGTCATTATCACTTTCATCGTCCGTCTTGTGATTCAGGACACAGCAATTTATCACATTTGTTCGTCTTCTTAAGATTTGCGGCCATATTACTTGTCCGAAATAGGTAAATATTATTTGTAGATCTCTCTCGTCCTCTATTATTGCTCTCTGAACGTCCTTGTAGTCTGCCACATCCTTGTTTTCGAATACTTTTATTCTATGAGTGTCCCATAGTCCATACGTGATAATCGGTTTACTGTCTGACTCCAATATTTTTCCTTGATAACACATTACCAAGTCCGGAAATTGACCTGTCGGTATAGCTGGGTCTTGAACGGTTCCATTTATTAATCCCTTCAGCTGGCGCATTGTGGTATCACAACTCACGTTGAAAGTGTGATGTATGCTATTCGGTAGTCTCACGGTTATAATCGCTGACCCTTCCATTAACTGCTTCGATATTCTTTCAATCAGTTCCGCTATCATCTCTTCGGCTTCGGGTACTAAATGTCCCACGTTATGGATTCGAATTATTTTGTCTTGTAGTCGAAAAGAATATTTTTCTTAAGTCTCCATTTTTAGGTAACTGTCGTCCTGCCCAAGTAAGAACATAAGGGTCTCTTGCCCAATAATTGACTGCATCATATACCGCTTCCATCTATGGATCTCTCCCATGAATATCGACTGCATGGTCCGTCATTCCATCATTGATAACAATATGGTACTGTTGATATCCTCCCATTGATATTCTACTTGCGTACTGCATTAACAATTCCCACAAATGGAAGGTAATGTACTGTCCATTCCTCAATTGATTATATATTTGTCGCATTTTAACAATCACGTGGTGTGTGTCCTCTCGCCCTTCCAGCAATACATTTCCAAGTTCAAATATAGTTTGTATTTGCATAGGAACATAATATTTATTACTAATGACCGTGTCCTTCTTCATTTTTCCATTGACAAAATATTCCTTGTATAGGTCGAATAACTCACTAATCAGAGCATATTTAATGTAATTCACATAACTCGCATCGTCATCTGGCGCACACGTTATCTCCGTTAATAGTTTTTCTCTGTCGTCTGTACGATAAGTTTCCACTGGGCTCACACCCAGGGTTATCATCTGTCAGAGCTCGGATCCCATAATGCAATACCGATTTGACTGATAATCCTTGAATATCTCTAATTTCATTTCTCTGACTGTTGTCCGATGCCACACATCGGTGGCATGTAGTACTCGAAACTGGCATAATGGTCTAAATATCGCAGTGTGATCTTCGGGTTTCTAGCAGTCCATTTCGCGTAGAATCTTTTGTTCAATTGTTGCAACTCTACTTCTCTCTCCCATTCGTGATGTAAGTATATACTATTTAGGATGTTGATTATACTTCTCAGAGGTCGAGTCTGATAATGATATAAGTCTATACCGTTTATTGGATCCATCAACACGTCGAGATTATCCAGTATTTCGTTCATCACTGTCCTCAGTTGTAACTTTATTTCTGATTGTATCGGCGAGGGGGGGGGGGTATTGTAACGTTTCCAGCGAGATAGTTTCCCATGTTTCTATAGATGCTTCCCAATTACCCACATATAGTCGGTACTAGTTCTGCACCATCATTTGGATCGTAAAGGCCGTTGATAAATTCATAATGTTTAAAATATCTATGCCAATATTTTTCTTCATGGTTCGATTTAAATTGTTGCAAGTAGTCGATGAATGGCTTAGCGAGCTTCTTTGCTTCAGCAGTCATTAATAACTCTACCACATTCCTGGCTATACTCCAGTTTCAACAAGATGTCTGGTCGGGTGATCTTCCGTTTACTAAAGGTGTGTACTCTTCTCCAAATCGATACCTGATCCTAGCTTTTAATTCTTTCGTTCGGAAGGACGTGACTTCCATTGACCTCGTTGTGTATTCTGGGCGCTCATGCAAATATGTGACGATTTTATACGCCGAAGCGTTTCATGTACCTTACAAACATGTCCATGTCTTCTCACGAAACTCCTTGATGGATTGTACAGGGCTATCGCAGCCTGTTTGTGGCTCATATGCTCCTGTAAATGTACTATATATTCCGTCCTTATGCTTCTTGGGATTTTCCAATATCCCTCAAATATCATTTCGATTTGTTGTCGTATCTCTGGACCATATACGCTCATCTGTTCAGTATCTTTAAAAAGCTCTTTACCACGCTGTTCTGGAAGATCCAGGATTCTCGAGTGAGTTTCTTCCAACATGTTTACTTCTCGTTGTTCGTCGTTACTCAGTGATATATCGTACTGCTCGTCTCTTCCATCGATATTTTCGTAATCCGATTTTCCCGATGGGTAAGAATGTCCGTACGTTGACTCTACTTCCTCAGTTCCTACTGGTGGTTCCGGTATATCTGTCTTACTGTCTTCTTCTTCTTGACTATGTGGCAATGATGGAAATATTGGAAGGTCTGGCTCTTGTTCTGTGAATAACTGTTACATCGATTCTCCAACTTCGCTGTCTCGGGTTATAGTATAGATTTGATACGTTGCTTCTGCCTGATTGCTCCGTTTTTGCAGCTGATTCTTCTGTATTTCTTCCACTGACCTTTCGAATCGTCTCCAATCTCGCAAATGTTGATCATCCTCCCTGCTGACCTCATCTTATAGTAGATTAATTGTCGGGTTGTTTCTCAATTGTACTGGCGGTTTCTGGTTTGCGACCTGTTGTTTGTTAGCTTGATAACTTGGTATTGTGGCTTTGTTCGTATTATTGCTGTTGTACCAACAGTTTCGAGTGCTGTGGCTCACTCAGTTACATATACCACACGCAACTGGTGCACCTTGGGAAGGGTTAACATTTCCTTCGTTTAGACGATTATTATTAGTTCCATTGTTTCCATTTTGTTTTCTCCAACAATTGATGTTGGAATGACCCATTTTCCACATAGGTCACACATTATTATCTGAGTGCAATCTCGAGCATAATTGCCTGGTTTCCTACACCGAAAACACATTAATATTCTCTTTTCTTTATTATTTGCCGATTGAGGACTGTTCCCTTGTAGTCCATTGTTATGGCAACGGTTCTGATTGTACCCTCTTTATTAGGATTATTATTATTGTATTTCCCTTGTGGTTTTTGCTGCGGAGACGGGTTCGATCCTTGCCAGTCGTTATATATGTTCGGCTTGGACTTAATAGGTTTCGTGTCCCTTTGGTATGTGCGCCTTGATTGCCGTCGTTGATTGTTCTGTTCCCTCCTGAACACCCAATCGTTCTACTGCATAGATTTGTTGCTCCTTATTTTCTGTATCGTACACTGCAGCATGAGCTTGAGCCACCTGTACCGCCTTTTGGAATGTCTCCGATTTTTCTAGTGCTAAATTCTGTGCTGTCGGGGTGAATCGTATTCCTCTACCAAACAGTGAGATAAATTGTGACGGAAGAGTGATCACATCCCTTGACAATTTCGTTAGTGCATTGGCGTAATCTTGAAAAGACTCATGTCAACCTTGTTTTTTAGTGTGTAAAGCGTAAAACCGTTGCGTATCCGTCGTCGTAACTGGGAATGATTCTCTCAAAAATGCTTCATCCTGCTCCCAATTGCTTGGACCGTTCGTTGCTGCATCATTTATTCCATCCAAATACATATCCTCCACCGTATCGGATAAATAAAGCGGTAGCCTCACGTGCATTGCTTCGGCACTCCATCTATATGCCCTAGCATAAGTTTGGTATTTCCTCAAAAATGAATCCAATTTATTCGTGTCGCCACCAAATTTTTCTCCTGCGAATTTCGCATTATACTCAGATGAGTGTGGGGTTGCTGCTTGAGCTGTGCCTGACGGTGGATTTTCCATTTCCGTTACTGTATCCTCTTCCTCGTAACCGGTTACGGGGAATGTCCTTATATATGATGGATTATGTCTTGCCTCGTTAATTGTAAGTTCTTCGGTACTTTGTAGTTCCTGTTCACTAAAGGTTTCTGACCCGCTTTCGATATTGTCTGATATAGGGTTTTTTTCTTGGGTTTTTTACTTTAACTTGTACTTTCGTGGGACGCTCTGGATTTATACGTAAAGGGGTTGAGCTTGATCTTGGTTGTCTCTTTTGTCGTGGGGGTATTTGCTGTC
Organism: Girardia tigrina; assembly: GCA_001938485.1. Taxonomy (NCBI): domain Eukaryota; kingdom Metazoa; phylum Platyhelminthes; order Tricladida; family Dugesiidae; genus Girardia; species Girardia tigrina. Next base: position 56,638 of record MQRK01226612.1, read on the forward strand.
GCTAAAACTGATCCTTCTCTAGGGGCTAGTAGTTGTGTGATACGGGTACTTCTTCTTGTGGGAACAAGTGGTCGATTGGTTTCTCTGGCTTCCGAGATAGATTCCCTTTTATTTACCTTTGCGACTAGTTCTATATTCGTTGCTATTCTATCGTTCCGGTTAGTTTACCTAGCCTCGACTTTAATGTTCCAGTTTGTTTACCTCGACTACTATTACTCCGGTTAGTTTACCTCGACTCGATTTTTATCGTTGGTTTGGTATGACGTTAGTCGTAACCTGAAATAAATATTAATTACTTATACCGAAGCATCCTTTCGGTATATTCTTTACAAACAAAAAAAAATCTATATCGAAATATTAAAAACCATTTACTGAATCCCTTAGTATGTCTTAACGGTTAACTTTTTATTGATGTTGAGTCTTACTTGTCATATCGTTTATTCATTCTCTCTCTTTTTTGATACTTTTAATTATTTTATTGTAATGACAAAACACCGAATTTAACTACATTAATATATATTGATACGACATAGAATACGTAAAATATAGTATCAAAATCATCACAAAATTGTTGTCATAATTTTTTCCTCATCCTCATCCTTGATCGCTTTCGAGTATGTGTCGATTGCGGCTTTTGTTTGCTCGATTTTTCTCATTTTGCGATCAATTTTCATTAACAACTCTTCTCTTTTTGCACCGAGTATGTCTATTGTCAGCTGGGTCTGCTTCTCACAGTATCGCCGTCCTGACATATTCTCGTATGCTTGCCGCCGTTCTTTTATGTACTTGATTATTATCTCTCCCTGCTCCTTTTGGTTCATCAATATATTGTATTGTTTCTCCAGAGTTGATAATTTCTCCTCTATCTGGTTCAAGATTGTCATACTTGGAATACTACTTATACTGGCGGCTCCATGACTTGTCGAAGGTCGATTGTCCATTTTCTGAATCGAAATCACACCATTAAACCTTATCTCTTCGTTTTTATCGTAATAATAATTGCACCATTATTTGTTCATTTATTTGCTCATAATTGTCTCACATTTTATTTAAAATTTTGCTTTTACATTTCAATTTACTTTAAATTTATTTTATCTTCTTCGACAAATATCTTTATCCACGCCTTCCGTGGCACCTATAATTTTTTTACCGCGCCTATCACGGTATATTTAAATCGAATCAATCGCCTTCTCTGACCTATATTTTTATGATTCTCACAAACCTCAATATATTTTATTAAATCGCTCTTTTGCACACATTTTTATTCACTCATCGTAATCGGCATCCTTATCAATTTATTCGCCCTGATCGGCACAACTTTCATTTTATTAACCTTTTTTCGTCATAATTTTTATTTAAATCGCCTTTCGAATATCTTCGGGGCCAAATTGTTGATAATATTTGGCGTGGTCGCCGTGTAAGTATTTTTGGACATTATAAATAATAAAATAACAATTAAGATCTTGATTACCACAAAATTTATATATATTCAAAAAATCTGCCAACTCTATATATTATTTAAGAAACTGGATTTTCATGAGTTTTTAATATAACAGTATTCGGGTTCAATTATAAATATATATACTTACTAAAATACTATACTAAATATATTTTACTTACATTTTAGTTTATTCGCCTTACTCGGCATATTTTATTTTACTCGCCATAATCGGCACACATTCCGCGTTTTTCTCAATTTATCTCTTTTTCGCTATTATCAGTCTCTTCGGTTCTCTTCGTACCTCCTAGGCAAGACACGCAAGAGTGCCTCATTTGTCCAGTTGTCATCTGGGTTCCCTACTGCGGCCCGAGTTGTTTACGGGACTTCCCCCGGATTTTTCCAGTGTCTCTCTCACCACCTTTGATCTCCGTGACGGTCACGGGGCATACGCCAATTTATTGGTCACGTATGGCACTTTCATATCACCCTGAGACCGGCTCCGTACGCAGACGTTAACGGTGACAGTTTAACTTCTCTCCCGCATCTTTTCATCAGGTCGTAGGTCTCCTCGGTATGAGTCAGGTGACGCAGACCTTTAATACGCGAAAGATTTCCACGGGATCTAAAAGAAAACAATATCGTAACGGTTTTTTCCTCCCAGGTTTCCACCCACTCTTCAAGTTAACAATACCCGTTCGAGCGATGTCCCCTTAGAATGGCCTGGACTCCCCAAAACGACAAAAGAAAACTTGTACTTTAAAACGAGAGAAGTGACTCATCGCCAATTGATCACACATTATACGAGGGCGACCGGTTGCGTCTCCGCGAGTCAGAGCCCAATCTGGTCGGATCCTTACGTCCCTTTCTTTTTCTTTTCGACCTTTTTGGCGGTGAAGCTAAAATTCCGCAATTCGAAGGGACTTTCGCCTCATACAGGCATAATTTTTCGATTTCGCCTCCCATAGGCATAAATATTTTCTTAATTATAGGCATAAATATTTTTCTCAAATTGCCATCATGGCATAATTATTTTCCACATTTGCCATCGTGGCACTATCTTTTATTTCACTTTTATTTTATTCTCTTTTGAAATCAAATTGTTTATTCTCAATTTTAAACCTCTTTTTTATTGGTGCAACTCATTTCATCTCATTCAATTCCCGTTTCTCAGTTATCTGCTTATAATCTTTTAATCTTTTATTTTCGTCACTTATTGGATTTAAATCCCTTCAGCTCTATCTATTCCATAATGTCTCCCTGGTATATAATATAAGCTATTAAAGACAGATTTCCACTAAAAATTTTATTTATTATTACAGATCTATGGTGAAGTCATCATCTTCCACATAGGCACTACTATAATTAATAGGTGCTAAAGCCCGTAATTGTCTTTTATAATTACCAATTAGTTGTTGTATGGTTCTCATATTCGTATCGCAGTCCCTTGCCAATTGTTCGAACTTTTCGATCCAGCCTTTCTTTTCCGCTATCAGCCTGAGTAGGTAAGGATGCTTTGGGTTCAGTTTTCCGAGAGTGTCCCGGGCTTTCTCCACTATGTTGAGAATTTTTTTCCTTCTCCCGGACTATATCAAGCAAGCCTTGCCTTGCGCTCCGCAATTTTTGGGTTATGATGCTGCGATTAACAGCCTCTGTCAACCCCTCTTTATGAGGATCCATCTTTATCTCTGCCAATACGAATACTCAAAAGCAATTCGAACTTTCAGTGTGACACTGATAGCACTCGATATTGCCTTTGGCATCGTAAAGAAAAGGGAGGTGGATATAAACGAGCTCTATCGTCTCATCCCGCAGAAAACTGATCTATTGTAGTTTTTGCCATCGGATACTAGAATTTTCATCAAAAAAGAAGCCATATGTCCACCAGATCCACTCACCGAGCTACCCGTAGATTTAACGAATGAATAACAATTGTTTATATAATTAACAATAATTGATTATTGATGTTTGATATATTTTATTTTATTTTATTTTACTTATCCTGTATACTAATTCTTTCATGTCTTGTTTTTATGTATTCCTATTTCTTTCACTTGTATTTTTTTTATTATTTATGGGGATATGACCTTCGTGCCCCTCCACGAATGTTGAGTATATACAATAAAAAATATAAAATTTAGTAAATGTATTGTGTTAATTAATGAGTAAAATAAAATTTATTTACTCTTATCATAATAAATATAAAATATATACAAATAATCAAAACAAAATCAAATAAAAAGTAAATAATTCAAGTAAAATCAGAAAAAAAGTTATATTAGGAAAATAAATAAAAATTTTAGTTTAGTAAATAAAGTCGTATTTATATATTAAAAAAAGTATAAAAGGAAGGAAAAAATGAAGGAGAACTCCCATTATTATTTTAAGTCTTTGAGTAAAAAGATAAAAATCACCTTAAAGGTCATTCATAATTAATTCCATAAAGTACAAATTATATTTTGAAAAACTGTACACGTGGATGAACAGCAGTTGATTTATTTTTCCATGTAATCCAAATAATGACAGATTGAACAGTTGGTTTGCTTACGTATATAAAGAAAAAAGGAGAAAGACTCATAACTAGCAACGAGAAACATCAAAGCTGTACGAATTGTGTTTGACAAAATATTATATATATATATATTAGGTTGGTCGAAAAATAATGGCGGTTTTTGAGCTTTATACTTTGTTTATCTACTTTGATATGTATATAAGTTTAAATGCATTAGTGTTAGATATTATTTGAAATCTTATGCCTATAGCCATTATTAATATATTGCTGTTATTTTTTAGAATATTTACGGTGCTAAATTAATAATGGAAAAAAATAAAATTCGAGCAATTTTCTTGTACGAATTTAAACTGGGTCGTAAAGCAGCAGAAACGGCTCGC
>MQRK01226623.1:6403-16559 GCA_001938485.1 Girardia tigrina
ACATCTCTATATGTTGGTCGTATTGCGTGCACCGGATTTTCCATTCTCCGGACTTCGTCTACTTTCCTAATGACGTTCTTCACCTCTGCTAATTCTTTCACTTCTCTAAATTTGATTTCCTTCTTCACGTCACTATCTTTTGACGCGTGAATCAGAAGGCATTTCTCTACCTCCGTCTCTGTCCAATCATGCTTCATCAATTTTGCCACCAACTTTTTTGCTTTAACGAAGAATTCCTCCACTGATTATCCCGATCTCTCGAAGTTTACCGCTTCTATTAAATCATCCATTAACGTGCTTTTCATCTGAAAAGCTTGTCGTAACCGGGCTTCATATCCCTTCACTTTGGGACCCACACTTTCGTATATTGGTACGGGTTCGTGACAATAACCCAATTACCAAAATCTCTTGCATACTTTCCGATACTTTGGCCACTTTGAAGTATCTTGCACAAGCCGAAATGAATATTTCCACATTATCTTGTCGCCTAAATTTGTCTGGTATAAGCCTCGAAATTAGTTGTTCGGAGCTGCTGGCGATGATCGACATGTTGGGTTCAATATTAGAATTCATTAACACCAAAAATTTATTAATAACACAATTAACAATTATTCAAACAATTTTTAGTTAACGATTTTTGTTGTAATAGAAATTGTTGTTTTTAATAAAAAAATTTTTGTAGAGGAACTTTTCTATCGTTTTCTTTATGACCAGATTCTTATATAAAAATATGAAATTATAAATATAAATAACTGATAAGTGATTTTAAAATTGAAAATTTTTAATTATATTTATTTGAAAATTTTTTAATTCTATTTAATAAAAATTTTGTTGTCGTATTTTAACTAAATTAACCTTAATGATTTTTTATTATTTTAGAATTAGTTTAATGTTATTTCTTTTTTTTTGTGAAACATTTAATAAAGATTTTAACGTTTTATTTTTTTTCAATATTTAAAAATTTTATTATTAATATTTAAAAGCATTTTTACCTACAATTATTTTAAATACCATACAATTTAAATACCAAAAAATAATTTATAGTATTTTACAGTAATTTACAAATTTTATTATTATTACGATACTTTAATGATAAAAGTATTAATTAAATTTTTTTTACAAAACTATTTAGAATAATTTTTAAAATTATTAAAACCTATTTTATCCTTAACACATTTGTCGGACCCATTTATTGGAGGCCAAACAGACAGAGGCCAAACGGCGGTCACAAACGGCTTCCTCACATTCTTCAGTCCCAATCCCAATCCTATTCGGATATTTGAAAATAGATAAAAGTAATCAAAAATCGATAAAACGTCGAAAGACTCTGTCAAACGAGTTCTCAAGCCTCATAAAGAAGCAATTTCAGTGCAGACAGCTTAAATTAGAGTCGATAATGTTGAACGTGAAAGATCGATCAGAAATTATGTTGGAAATGATTAGAAAAAATCAATGCGAAATCGATTCGACTGTGTATTTTATACACAGCAAACATGAATAATTGGGCTTCATAAGACTCCAGGAACGGTTGGAAAGCGTCAACATGGGGTGCAGTTAATGGACTCTTTCACGGGTCGTTTTATGGTATGTTTTTGCTCATTTGCAGTTTTTTTGGCACCCAATATGTATGTGTTTAATCATAATATTACCCTAATTTCTTGCATATAACCCGCACCAATATATAACCCGCACATTAAAAATATCAAAAATTTATATGAAAAGTATAACCCACATCCTCGAATTTTCGGGAAAACTTACTTTTTTTTCATATAACCCGCGGGTTATACACAAGAAATTAGGGTAAATTAACTATTTTTTTAACAAAACGAAAAAAATAATAATTTATATAGTACAATGTAAGGCGCAATATTGACCCACCGATAGTGCTTTATCCTTCTTCCCATGTTCCTCCGGTAACGTCTGCAAAAGTTATCGTTCGAAGACCCCAACGCCAGTTTAAGCACGTGGGTTTCTTTTCTACTCCTTTTCGTAACAACAGGGTCATACAATGTAGTTTTGACTCCCTGGATTCTTTTGCACACATCACTGAAATACTTAAAGAAAATTGCTTTTGCCTAAAGATCTTCCTCTTCCCCTGTATCATGATGGCAAGCTTCTCAACACATCATCAAATTTCTTAAATGAGAACATCCAACACTTTCTCATTTTTTAGTAGGCTTTCCGTTGTTAGGCGGCAAGGATTCTGATGACGAAGAAGAGGAAGTTTACAAACTCGAGCGACCATGTGCGTACTTTCAAGACGGAAATCAAAGTCCAACCACGTGGTTCATCGTTGTCGAGTCCTCTTTCAAGGCTAGAAAGTTAAGAACGTCTCGCCAGAAGTTCAACTTCATTCTTCCATTAATCCCAACAGGTTTAGTATCCAAATTGACAAACATTATCAAGGACATCGCAGATCCACTACACGCGACCCCATATGAGACGCTAAAATCAGCTTTGTCCAAAGAGTTACAGCCAGAAAGAGCTGTACTTTTCAACCAATACTTCAAGAAACAAAGCTTAGGAGATCTGCTTCCAACTCAGTTTCTTGAAAAGTGCTTTGGAGAGTTGGATGCACTGCAGCCCGACTTATCTAAAGACGAATCACTCCTTCGTAGTTTCTTTCTTTCGTCCTTACCCAGTACAACATAGCAAATCCTGACAGTTTTACCGGATACCAAGTTAAAAGATTTAGCCCTAGCAGCAGATAAGATGGCCGAAATAAATAAGTTCGCTGGCGGCCAGACTGCGTCAGCAGGAATTCGTTCGGTAACACCAAGCATTAAACCCAATTCACTAGAAGCCACTTTACAGGAAACCCTGTCCTGTTTCATCACCACTTTTGGTCGACTAAATGATCGAGTAATTAGTTTAGAGACCACAGTTCAATGGTTCTGTAACCGTGGTGCGTCTGCAAATTCCAGACGATCAAGTAGCAAGTTTTCTTACCGTTCACCAAGTCCACGACCCAGGAAGACACTCTGCCGATTTCATTATAAGTATAAAAACGCAGCAAAGTTTTGTCACATAGGATGTCAGTGGGAAAATCGGTCCCCTGAGTGCAAACAGCTAGATCTTTGCATTTTTCACGGCCGCTTCAAGAAACACGCCAGGAAGTGCGTTGAAGGATGCGTACATCACTCTAAAAAACTAGTAACGCCTTCTATCTTTGCTGCGCAGATAGATGGCGTTGTCCCGTCATTAGACTTATTTCTAGTTACAGCCGCAGTATCTTCCGTCGACAACTCGATTTCCAAAATTAATTTCTGAGTTGATACTGGCTCAAGTCTCTCCATACTACCAATCTCTTTCAGTCATCAGGACACTAGCAATTCGTTCAGTCTACGCGCCGCTAATGAAGTGTGGTTAAAACCTTAGGTTCATTAACAATATCTTTCAATCTCCCCAATATAGCCAATCTTTTCACATGGAAATTTTACGTTGCTGTAAAATCTCATTTTAGGCTCTGATTTCCTTTGCTCTAATTCGTTAGCTGTAGATTGTAGGTCACGTCGTCTTTTTCCATCTCCAAGAAGTACAAAGTTGGTAGCGTCGGTTGTTCCAGAGCCTGAGCTAGACTATTCACATCTACCCAATTTCGTTCAAACCTTATTGAACCAGTTTCCTAATTTAATAACCAATAGCACCAGATATGTAGCTCTAGACTAAAAATATTTTCACCGGATTGAAACTAATCCAACACCTCCGCTACACGAACAAGTTCGCATCATGTCGAATGAGAAATTAGATTTCGTCCGCGCTGAATTTGCAGAACTTTTGAATGCAGGCGTTGTACGTCGTTCATCGTCACCATGGGCATCACCGGTACATATTATATCCAAACCGGATGGTTCTTTTCGTTTGTGCGGCGATTACCGCCAACTGAACAAAATCACAATTCATGACTCATATACGATGCCTGTGATAAAAGACGTCTTCTAAAGACTACATAATGCCACTATCTTCACGACATTCGACCTCCGCAAAGCCTATCATCAAATACCAGTTCGTGAATGCGATGTGGAAAAGACAGCTGTCACGACGCTAATTGGACTTTTCGAGTACTTGTATATGCCCTTTGGTCTCAGAAATGCTGCCCAAACATTTCAGAGACACATTGATCACGTACTCAAAAAACTCCAATATTGTTCCATTGTATATATCGACGATATACTGATAGGCTCCAAAGTCGTCGCAACGCATCAACAAGATGTCGCTAAAGTTTTAAGGGCATTGTCTGACTTTAACTTAAAACTCATTAATAAATGCGGTTTTTGCAAACCTGAAATCCGTTTTTTGGGACACCTGATTTCAGCTAAAGGAATTAAGCCACTCTCTCATAGAGCTGAGATTATTTTGAAATTCCCGTAGCCCAAGACTCTCTCAACTCCGTAGCTTTCTGGGCACTATAAATTTTTGTCATAGATTCATCCCCAATATTTCCGATATTGTTGCTCCACTGTCGGCACTTTGTACAGGACGCAAACAAACCGTTCTTAAATGGAATGAATCCACTCTATTTTCTTTTGAGAACGCCAAGAAGGCTTTACAATCTATGACAATACTCTCTTTTCCAAAGGCCGGTCTCCCTCTTACTCTCACGACGGATGCCTCTAATTTCGCTGCGGGAGCAGCACTTCATTAAATCAACGACGGAGTTTCGGAACCTTTGGAATTTTTCAGAAAGAAGTCTGATGCCGCACAACAGAAGTATTCTGCTTTCGATCGGGAACTTACTGCTACCTTTTTGGCTATAAAGCATTTCAAATACTTATTGGATGGCAGGTCGTTTACTATTTTTACCGATCACAAGCCCTTGCTGCATCTTTTGACAATGCGAGATCCGTCTCCACGCCAACAGCGGCAAATAAATTTCATTTCTCAAGAATTTACATTTCCCTGGATTGACTTTTAAACCTGCTTTCTTCAGTCTATTCAGTACTTCTTCTAATAGTCTCATATGTTTCTTCATTGATTTTGAGTAAATTAAGACAAAATCTAGGTATATTACTATTCCAGAGAATAGTAAATCTTCAAATAATGAATTCATTATTCTCTGAAATGTTCCGGGTGCTGTTAAAAGTCCAAACGGTACACGGTTAAAACAATACTGCTGTGCTCTTGTGCAAAACGCAGTTTTTTCTTGAGAACTTTCATCCAATGCTACTTGATGCTTTGCCTAAATCTATACTGGAAAAACTTCTGGAGCCACCCAGAGCATCCATTAACATTTGGCTGTCCGGCATTGGAAAGGAAACTTTCTTTGATAAATCATTCAATTTTCTGAAATCTAAACAAATTCGAATACTTCCATCTTTCTTTGGCATAATGACTAACTTCCATTCACTTTTACATTTCCGAATTATTCCTGCCTTTTCTAATCATTTCAAAAATCCTTCGATTTGACTTTGAAAATGAATTGCTTTCTTTGATTTAGAAAAATCGGTTTACCTTCTGTTTCGATTTTATGGACCACAATATTCAATAATCCCAAATCGTATGCATGTTTCATGAAAACATCATCATATCGTTTCATGAGGTCTTCTACAGTAGTTGTTTGTTTTGCTCTTGTAACTTCATATCTTTCTCCACTATCACAACTGACTTCTTGGTAGTTTTTTCAAGTTTGATTCCCAATTTATGATTGACATTAAGACATCCAATGACTGCCGGTTGGATTCCTTTCGCCACAAAAAATCTACCGCATGGCACTCTTCTTTCCATTTTAACTTCACCGTCATTTTTCCCAAACACTTATGGCCTTCTGAAAACGCTTTATTTAGTATAATTGGGCTCTTTTCTAATCTGGTTTGTCTGATTGCCAACCAAACCTTGTCACTAATAACTGAAACACCCACTCCACTATCCCACAATATTAATACATTGTGATTGGTCAGCTTAACATCGCTCCACCATCAACCATCTGACCCCTCTACTATTTCTGCAATCTATTTTTTGAATATTTTATGCCGACTCCACAGACGAAATGCTCACCATGGAGTCTCTGGCATTTAAATCATCTTCATATTCATATTTATGTGATATGATATCCACGTTTTCTTCATTTTACACATCTTTGATGCATACTACATTAACATTCTTAATATGATTACAGTTTCTGAACCCATGTCTACTTTTTCCACAGATTAAACAACGATTATTTAAAGGACAATCTTTCCTCAAATGCCCATGTTTTCCACAGCAATAACAATCCTCTTTGGCAAAATGCTCTTCTTCTGGAGTCGGAAGTCTCTTTATTTTGCAATATAACTTCCTTGCTTTGTACAAAGCCAAATGCACAGGGCGATTATATGATTGTTTATCTTCTGACATTCTACTGGATCCTCTCTCATTACTTTTATTAAATCATTTCGATGGTATTTTACGTTCCGTTCTTAATACTGGTTGTCTATCGTTTGTTTCATTCAATCGAGCTGTATATCTTCTATGTTCAGGATTCTCATATCTTCTAACTTGATTTTTGTCTTTCTTTACCATTTCTGCATACGATGATTTGACGGCTAAAACATCATTTCTTTCTTCTTTTGACATGTTGTACTCATAAATCTTAGCTTCCGCTCTCATTTCGTCCACCGATACGTTAGGTTTGAAAACAAATCGATCCTTCAGAACTTGAGATTTTATCCGCTTTTTCAAAAGTTCATTCAAATTTCTTCATTGCTGTGTTGCCTAAAATTTTCAATGGTTTTTCGAACCCTTAATTCGAATGTGAAGAATCTTTCATTCTCACCTCGACAAATTTGGCTGAGTTTGTCCAATTCTTCTAACAGCGGTATTTTCTTTATAAATGTTTTCTGGAACCAATTTTTGGATTCCACATGTGACATTGGTTTCTTACCCTCTTCTGTTGCATTCCCCCAAAGAATTTTCGCTTCATCTATCAACAAATACAGTATTACTTCGATTTAACGCCGCACTTTTATAAACGCCGCTCTCGATTTAACGCCACATCCTTATGCGATATTTAATAATAAATGCCGCCCTCGAATAAACGTCGCATTACAGAATACAATTAACAATCATTCATAATTTATAATATAATATATCTAAAAGTAAGACTGTTTCAAGCACCAGTATATTTTTATTAATTAAAAAAATATTATATCACTCCTATTTCTATCTCATCCACGTCATCAATTTCATCATTCCCATCATCGTCTTCATCTTCGTCTTCGCCCATGTATGGCATAGTTTCTTGCACAATTATCGAAAAATCAACTAAAATTGAAATGAAGAAAAATGAACCATTAAAGAAAAAATAACTAATCCAGAATCAGCGCCACGAGATGAATTCAATGACACCCATCCGCCGACGATTGTTGAAAGAAAAGTTACCGAATAGATCAAGAGTGTGATTGGTCTGTGTCGGGAAACCGCGTTGATTTACAGGTTTATAAACATGGAAGCAAAGAACTCTGGTTTTTAGATGTAAAACTCTTATGACACAATCAAAGCACTTAAAGATGCCAGAGATAACAACAAAAAAGAAATATAAAAGTCTTCTAACTGAAGCAAAGGCGGCTCATAAAGGATTGACTGTAATATTAGGAGCAATTGTTGTCGGCTGTTTAGGATCTTGGCCCGCCGATAATGACAACCTGCTTAAAAACAAATTACATCTTTCAGGTACAACTATAAATAATTTAACCAAATGTGCATAATGTCGAATATCAAATATTCCAAATAGACATGGCATAAACACAATACCGATCAATATAACCCACTGATGTCAAATGGGGTGACGACAAATGTTACCGAAACAGTCACGGCAGATGCACCAGTAGCCGGTTAATAACATTAATCTCCAACATAAGTCAAGGATGTTATATACAGCGACCATAGCTTTGAGCATTCAGTGTATATCCCAGGATATCTTTACGTATTTCAACTGGAAATTTTGTCACAATTTTCTCCAAACTATGCACACTTAATCTCGATGACATTAAATGAAAATGTGAAAATTTGATCAAAAAAAACTTTTTTAGTTATCAGAATTAGGAAAAAACGGTCCTATCGGAGTTCCTGAACAATATTAATTGAAAAATATCTAATTATAAATTATGAGTAGTGTGAGGAGAATTATTATCAAAATTAATAAATGTATGTTGCGTAATTTATGTATGGAATGTTCTAGGTGTGATCTTTGTATTGTTATGTAATAGGTCACAACCGAAGTAGTGTGTATGGTGAAATGAATGAGTGTATGTTTGACCAAGATTAATGACGGCATTAATCAATATATATACTGATGATATTCCTCATTTTATTTTCTTTAATAAATATTATGTCAGTCTCGAAGTCTTCTAACATGGCGACCACGCCAGGACACTTAAATCCTTTTGTCCCCACTCCCAAAATATTCAATGTCGGAGATAATATAGAAGAATTTTTAGAAGAAATTCAAAGATTCTACGAATTGACTGGAATTCAAGGCTCACTGCAGAAAACATTTATCAGGGCATTTTTATCAGCTGATGCAGTTAAACTATATGAAGCAATTGAAGATTCCGTTGAAGATTATAAAGAAAGATTTAGAAAAGCTTTTCAAGAACCAGCAGACATCAGCAAAGATTTGTATGCTGCTTTGAAATATGGAAAAGGAAAAGAAACGGTAGCACAATTTTTTAAAAAAATGATATTTTAGCCGACAACATATTGCGTCATACGTTGACGAAAGAAACGCTTGTCACATTTCTGTTGCAAAACTCCATAGATGATATGGACATTAAAAAAGAAATAAAAATGAGAAGCACAACCAGCAATGAAGAAATAAAGCAAATTAAAACAAAAATGGAATTAATAAAAAAGGAGCTACAAGCAGAAAATAACGTTGCCATTTTAAAGACGGATAAACCAAGTTACGCAAGTACCGTCCAATCAAATCAAAGATATAATAATCAACCAATGAAATTCAAGGAAAATATTTACTATAATGGCGAAAGAAGAGAAACACAAGAGCCGAAACAAACACAATATTTTAACAGAAGGGGTCAAAATTATAGTATAAAGAAGCATATCAAGGAAGAGAATTGTCCCATCGAATAAAAACATGCTGGGCATGTTGAGAAAAAGGCCATGTTCGAAATCAATGCCCACACGTGCAATGTTCTCATTGCAAGAAGCCCGGATATTTTCGTCACCAATGCTACGAGTCTAGGAGGAAGGAGTCATACCAGAGATATAAAGTCGCTGCATTCGATGATCAAGTGGAATACGAAGACTCGATGCTGGACTCGTCCGAGATGGTTGACAAACACCCAAATGCCAAAGCCCTGCCACGAGAGAAGGTTATCGGGGCGATTCACTGAATCATGTAAGTTGTATATTGAATAATGCGGTATGACTGATAAATTGTATGATAATGATTTGTATGATGATGATTTGTATAATGATGATTTGTATGATGATAACAAGTATGATGTGTTATTTACCAATATTTCTGATAGTAATTCTCACGTGTATAATTCGAATAATAATTATAACAATTTAAATACTGATAATTTTCATGAAAATGATTTATCTAATGATAATACGTATGTTTGCAAATTGTATGATGATAATATTTTAGACGGTTTGATTGAATTAAGTAAAATAAAAAATGATTTAATTTATAATAATAAAATAGCGATACTGTCTGAGGATAATAATTCTAAAAATATTAATATACTCAATAATAAAAATGAAATAATTGATTATGATAAATTTGATGGCAGACCAATTGTCAATATTAAAGTCAATGGAATCCACAATAAGTGCCTACTTGATACAGGAGCAAGAATAAGTGTTATTAAGGAAGAATTGTTAAACAAAATAGGGAAGTTTGAGATTAATAAATCATTCGCCAAAGTAAGTTGCGCTAACGATAGTAATTTAGAAATAGTAGGAAGAGTTTATTTGGATGTCTAATTAAATAATATTAAGAAAAAAATAGAATTTAATATAGCATCTAAAATTTCCCCTAGCATAATTGGAGGTATTAATTTATTGAGTCACTTTAATTGATGAGAGAATATAAAAGTATCTCTCAATCTTTAAATGTACTGGTAGATCAACGAAATATTTATGAAAGCCCTAATGTAAATGATATTAAATTAAAAGAAATATTAAAAACATATGAAAATATTATAATGAAACA
>MQRK01226630.1:0-17928 GCA_001938485.1 Girardia tigrina
GTAAATAAAATGTTGTTGAATAGATGTATAATAACAATAATCAGAGTAGGTGGATTTAATTTTAAAAGGAAAGAGAAGTATTATTTGTTTATTGGTTTTTTGACATGGCGCCTCAGTGATAGATGCGTGGTGGTTCTTGTATGTGTCTCATAGAGAACTAATATAAAATTTATAAAACCAAAGGATATTTGATTATCGAATAAATGTTAATGGTAATAATTATGGCAACCAAAACATTGACCTATAAACTAGACCTAATAGACCTAACAAATGGCCTATAAACTAAAAATTGACCTAAAAAATTTACCTATATACAACGTCTTGTCCTTAAAAATTGACCAATAAATTTTAAATTTACCTAAAAAATGTAACAGTTCATTTTAAATTAAAAAATAGACCATAAAATATGCAATAAAACTAAATAATTAAAAAAGCATTACCGTTAAAAGTCGTTTATTAAACAAAAAAGTAATTTTTAAGATATTCAACGTCACAATTGCGGTCAATTGAGAGAAGTTTTTTTTAATCTTGAAAAATCTCTCTCAACAGAAGTGCTTGGGCATGGGCCTTTCATTAAAAGCACATACGTTTCAGGAGATATTTCTTGATTTAGCTCTCCTCACAGTGAGAAAATATTAGGTTTACACAATCTCTGGATAATGTATTTCTTGATTATAGCTGGATCTTCTTCAAAATCGATATTTTTTAATTTCAAACCACATTTGTGAATAGAAAGTTTGTATTTTCACTTTCGTTTAATAAATAAACAATGCAATCATATTCTCGAATGATTTTAACCTATTGAAATAATCAAATTATCAACTGAAACGGCATTTTTTTGACATTTTGGACAATTTTTCCATCTTCTTGGAAATTATTGACTTTTTCACGAATTTCAGACGAATGCTTCGAAAAGTATTGAACTGCACTCATCTATGGACCCAACCTAGTAACAACAACATATGATGGCTTCCCAATGTCCTTAAATATATCTGAAAATTCACTGTTTTTCAAAAATTCCATTCGACTAGAGGATATCAAAAATGAACGTCTTCGAATTTCAAGCGAATTTTCATACAGCAGTTGTGCACTAAGATGGAGATGCATGTGATATGAACCATTTCTGAATACATACTCTTCAAAATTTTAGAGGCCAAACACATATAGGCAGCAACATCCTTTAAAAAAGGGTGAAATTTTCTCTGTGTTTCGGCCATGTCAGACCTTTTCAAATTACCTTTCACAAATTAGCAACCAGTAGTATAAATTTTGGATTGGCCTTCCTACAATGAAAGCTGTGTTACAAAAAATTTGTCGCCTCGGATTTCCGTTTCATCAGCAATAAGGATAACTTTTTTGTTGAAGACATTTTCTTTTATTTTTTCCAAAGTTTCTAAACTGAAATTGGCCACCTTGAAATGAAAGGACATTTCTGAAGGTATTTGATGTCTCAATTCCAGAAACAACTCTTTGAAAGCATCGTTTCGTAATTTAGCAAGTGAAATATCTGCTTTCAAAAATGCTTTGACCAGTTGATTTGAAAAAGAATTTTTGTCAACGACGATGAACTGCTACTTCTGGTACTCTTAAAGAATTTTTTTAAGTGACTTAGCGAGTTCAATGAGCATTAACATTGAACTCTTTTTCGCTGTTGACTACTACATTGCACAATTTGCAGAAAACATTTCCAACCGGAGAGACAACGGATTCCATTGGATATTTCTTCACCCAAATGTCAATTTTTTTCAAATTTTGGATTTGCTACTTTCAGCATTTTATAATTTCAGTTAAAATAAACAAAGAAATATATATTTTTTCATTTTTTTTAATTTATAAAGCCAAAGTCTATAAAAACCATGGTACAAGGGAAAATGATTGGTTTTCTTTTAGATAAAAACCGAAACGTGCCCGTGTATTGAAGACTCGTACTATTGGATCCAAAGTCATGACTGACGACAAGAAGCTCTTGTATTTTTGATGTTTCCACTCGATACAGAGTATATGATTACCTACTTCATGCGTCAATGATATCTTATTTTACTATGTATATATAGTTATCCGTCAGTCAGTGGTAGTTTATTTAATACTATTGGTACTTCCAAAGTAACTTTTTGAATAACTTTTTTACCGCTTTATTATTTGAATATTGTCTTTCTGTCGATTCTTCATCGATTTATAACCTTAAATGAAAATAATTTCAGTGATTCATTAAAAACGTATTAGAAACTTATTTTTCACAATCGTTGATACATTCTTTAATATCTTTTTATGAGCACTAAAAATTTACCAAAATCATTACAATGTAATACTTTAAAATCAGTAATGTCTTTTTATAGTTTGAGAGGAAATAATCTTCCTTAAAATATTTTTTCTATTTAAAATTCTTTGTTCTATAGTATATCCTCATAAAATGTAAATTAAGTAATTTATAGGGTTGCTTCATAAGTTTTTTCGCAAAAAAACAGCAAAAAAATAAAATATAAAATATTTTATCAATCGTTCACGTCATGCAAATGCAAAAAGTAGTCACCATTGTGCTCAATACATCTCAGCCAATGTCCAGAGAGGCTACGTATCCATTTTTGGAAAAAAAATCACGCGGTTTCATGGCAAACTAATGTAGAAGATCTTGGTTGATATTGTTGACACCGGCATAATTCTTTCCTCTAAGTGCAAATTTCATTGGAGAGAATAAATAGTAGTCAGATGGTGAGAGATCGGAGGAGTATGGTGGATGGGGTAGTACGGTGAATCCCAATGTATTCAGTTGTGCTTGGTCTTAGCAGCCATATGCGGACGAGCATTATCGTAGAGATAATGAACATTGTGGTTTCCTTCATGAAGCAACCGTCTGCTCCTCTGCTGAACGGTGATAATGAGACGATGCATATAACAATTTTTTAGTCTTTTATATTATTAATTATTTATTATGATTTATTATTATTTATTAGAGAAAACATAATGGCATGTTTTTCTGCTTCCGTCTATTTTTTCTGGCAGTTATCATGAGATAACTTTAATGAGCAGCATTGAAGGTTAAACATTTATCTTATTTTAAAAACGATTCTGTTTGTCAGTCTTCGTGTCGGTGTTGCAAGTGGGTTTTCATCCGATTTTCTCCATGATCTATTGTTTGAATATTGTCTTTCTATTGATCCTTAATCGATTTATAACCTTAAATGAAAATAATTTCAGTGATTCATTAAAAAATGTAGTAGAACCTTATTTTCCACAATCGTTGTTACATTCTTTAATATCTTTTTATGAGCATTAAAAAGTGCCTTCGTTTTTCCGAGTACACCCATATATCATTGCAGGTGAATATTTGGAACAGGAAATCATTCCGGTGGTAACTATCCAATAGATGTTGACAAATTCTTTTGCCATTTTCCTTGTTCTGTTGCGTCAGAGCGTGTGGCACCCAGCAATTTTCCAGGTTTCGGTATCCCATTGCATTCAAATGTCGGCTCACCGTAGTTTTATCCTGATTAATTCCCTCTGCAATATTCCTCGTTGTTTCACGCTTGTCTTTAGTCAAAAACTCGATTATCTTCTTGTCTATGTCAAGAGAGGACCGCCCTTCGCGGACTTGATCATCAGTGTTAAAGTTGTTTTTACGACAATTGTAAATCCACCTTTCATATGTTCTCTTTGAGACGGTCCCAACCCCAAGGCCGTGTTAATTTCGTCAGTCATCTGTGAGGGTGTTACATCCCTTTTCCAGCAATAGTAAATTAATTTACGAATATCAGAGCGATTAAATCCATTAGGATGATGAAAATGTGCGACATTTACGAAAATGCTATTATTTTATTAAGGTAAAAATTAATTTAGAACAGAAAATAAAAATTATTATAAAATTATTATAAAAAATTATTAAATAAAAATAAAAGTAGATCGCAAATGCTATTTTATCTAATTAACATTTTATTATGGATTGCAAATATATAAGAATTATTTATGTGATGCAAAGATATCTGCAGTTAAATTATATATATATATATATATATATGCGACAAAACGTATGAGGCAACCCTATCAAATATAAACTTTATTTATATTAGTGTTTTGGCTCTTTTTAATAACAATAAATTAGTCCCTAGAAAACAAGAATATTATTGACGTATTACTTTCGAGACCCTGATTCTTGTAAGCATTTATTGCTGTAAGAATAATCATAATAATTTTCAACATTACGCTTATTATATCCTTAGTTTTAATATCTTTTAAAAACAAATGTTATTTCATACTCCATGAGGAGACAAATCCTCCAGGATGGGAACCACTGACTTAAAATAAAAATATTATGCCTCATCTTAGCTTTTTTGTGACTGCATATTCAAAAGTTCTATAATGTGTATCTGTGCGGCAATAAATAAAAGTCAATGAACAAGTGTATCTTCTAATCCGGTCTATGAAGTATAGACATCGAAATCTGTGTATAATAATTCTTTGAAGAGATCCATTGGATGTTTATTTATTTTCTTTTAAATATCACCTAATAAACTGACAGCTATTTGTAGACATTAAAGTGATAGTTGAAAAACTTGATCTTGCTAAGAAGAAAATCTAAGCAGCAAATACATATATCCTTTAAACTATGCACGTGGTGCATTTAATAAATACCCAGCCAGACAAAAAATGAATTTCAAAAAGGGAAATTTAATAAGACAATAAGCATAACGTATGTAGGCATCATTTTTAAACATAATGTTCATTTAACTTCACACACTCCCGTCAAAAAAACATCAACTCAGAAAACGCCTTTTCGAAAACTTCTTGAGGACATATGGCAAAGAAATCCTCCTCGGCAACCTTCAAATCGTCTTTGGATCCAAACTGAATGCCTCTTAATTGCTTCTTTTGGTGTCTGTATAGGTAAAAATTGCTCGGTGTCGAATCTAGGCTGTATGACCGGTGATCCGCAAGCACTAGTGTAGTACCTGAAATTTTAACCTAAGAAATGTTAGATGTGTACACTGATGCATTGTCGTAGAGAAAACATAATGAAATGTTCATACAGATTATACTCTGAAAACTCACTTTTGTTTCGGTCAATACATACTAAGTGGGGTGTCATTTTCCTTAATTAAATTTTCTAGGAAATTCTCTCCATGCAAGTTCCACAGGCTCAAGTTGTTCTATCTACACTACAAACAGTTTCGCATCATGTCACAAGTCAAGATACGGGGTAAAATCTGAAGCTCATTTTTCTGCAACCTATGGATTTTATTTCGGCGTAGGCTGCTCAAACACGTTGATGTTGAGCTTCGTTGACATCAATTTCTTGGTAATTTGACACTCTTCTTGGACTACCTTCTCTACTTTTTTATTAATTTTGTAAGAAATTTTTTCTAGCCGACCTGAATTTCCTTGATCAAAAATGTAGATGCGATCATCTACAAACAATGTGAATAAATATTTCACGGTTATCAGAGATGGAGAGTCATGTAGGTAAGTTGAATACAAAATGTCTTGGATTTCACTACACGTTTTCTTCTGCAGTACAAAGACCTTGATAACGTTGTAATATTCAAAATGTTGCAATAAAAATCTTAATGCGTTAGATAAAATAAAACAATTACAGAAATTATACTCTACATTAATTTTTTAAATCTCAAAATAACTAAAATTTTATATTACATTTTTTTACCTTAGGTTAGATACTTATTAAATGCACCACCCTAAAACCTCCTGAACATAAATTTCTAGTAGGGTATGTCCTACTAGAAATACCGGTATACAAAATAATTTTTTCCATATTGTATTTTGATTCATTTTTTCAATTTTATTTCAGATATATTTTTTAATAAAATGTTTTGTAATATAATATACTTCTATAATTAAGAAAAAAAAATTAAAAATATTAAATTATTGTTTTACTAAAAAGGAAGAGTTTAAATTTCAAAAAAATTATGTTTCTTAACTTTTTTAAAATAATTACAATTGATTTAATTTGTCTCCGACATTTCCAAAACGAATCTCTTTTTATATCTTTTCTCACGACATTTTGATTCTGATAATCCAAAAACAATGATGATTTTAAATTGATTCTTCGAAATTTTATTCCATTTGAAATCGGTTTTTCCAATTCCTTCAACTAGGTCTTTTGCTTTCATAAGCAATAATGGTCCAAAGATCAAAATATCTCGATATTTGGCCTTCCAAAACCGATATAAGGGCTCTTTAAACACTTCAGCGTCTTAAAATTTTCTCCGCCGCGTTTTCTAGGGTTCACCAGCTGTTCGTTCTATTTCTTGTCGTGGTTGAAATAAATGCATTAAAGGCAGATGCTTATTGACTTTGAGAAGATTTTGGAAACTTATCCATCTTGCTAATAAAAGAAGGTTCATTTTTCTGATAGAGGCATTTGGACAGAACAGATCACTTGGTTCAGTTCAGCAGCAACAAAAAAGACGATAGGTTGCAAATGATAAAAATCCAGTTTTTGTATGGTGACATGCATCTAAATATGCAAAATTAAGTTTTTTACATAATCATCTGACTTGTCCTTATCTAAATTCAAAAAATAAATCCACTCAGCATTGAATGAATTTAATCAAATTTAATTTTATTTAATTAATTATTAATTAAAGAAAACTTGATCTTCTGTGGATGTACCGAGTAGTACTATTAACATTATTAAATGATTCAATTTGGTCTTATTAGGTTGCTGATCTCATTAAGCAACTTCAATTGTATTTTTAAAAGTTTTAAATTAATTTTAAATTATTGTTTAAAACATTTTTATTATTTTTTTATTTTTATTGAAAGAAATAAAACATGATAATTTTTTTTAACAATTAATTTTTAATGGATAATAAAAATAGTTGTTAGAAGACTAAATTCAACTCGAAAATATATTTATAAAACACTAAAATATATTAGAAAAGAGTGTCAAAGATTAACTCTGTTCTCGACCCCTTAATAGTTGTGTAAAACATTTTTTTTTAATTTTCTTTTTAATTATGTGATAATTAATTTATTTAATTTTAATTAATTTTGTAATATCTCACAATAATAAATTAAAAATCAAAACTTAAGTGAATTAAAACAAATAATATTAAAACAAAATAAACGTAATAAATCAATAATAATTTAAAAATCAATTTTTCCTAATCACTAAAATTATTAATAATTGAAAAACTATTAAACTAAAAAAAATTTCTTTTTTTCAGAAAATTAATCCTATTTATTGAAAAAAAAATAAATTGTTATTAAATAAATAAATAAAAGTAAACATTAAAAATTTATTTAAATATTTTAATTCATCAGACTGTGAAAATTTATTGTGGATGAATTTTTGGTTCCGCGAAATCAGAGTTGAGATTCCGTGACAGCTAATTTTCATTGAATCGAAATTAAAAATAATTCGTTTTTGTTTTAATTTTCCTTATTTCTATAATAATAATATATTTATGGTTAAGTACATTTTTAATTATATTTTATTTTTTTAAACTGAGAGAATGGGTAGATTAAAATTGCTCAATTAATTAATTATACGAGGAAAATTGTTTTTTCTTTTAAATTAAATATAATATAATTAAATATTAAAATAACAATTACAAATATTGACCCCGTAATTTCAATTTTTATATCTTGATATGCTTGGTTATCAATTTTTTTCCCATTATGAAACCAATCAATCTCTGGAATTGGATTCCCATCAGCCTGGCATTTTATTTTGAAAATAGATCCTTCTTCCAACTTTAAACTGTTACTCCTTGACGGTTTTTCAAGAGTCACAGGGGCATCTAAAAAATAATTTAAATAATAACAATAGCATTACTTATATTAGAAAAAATGTTATATTTTAAATTTTAATTTTTTTTATTTAAAAAAATGTTGTTTACAACTAAACATCTATTATTATTATTATTTTTATTATAATTATATATTATCAAATTAAAATGTTTTAATTATAAAAGGTAATTTAAATGTGTGAATAAATTATGTTTCATGATTATATATTTTGAAAAAAATATAATAAACGTTACTTACATACGTAAGGATTAAACTCGGTAATCCTCAAATCTATAAAAGAATCAAATGCGCTATCATGCCAAATGTGAACTAGTCTATTATTTTTCCACATAAAAGAAAAATGATTTGTAAAGCAAAAATGTTTTTCTTGATAAAAAGTTTGATAATACAATAGGTTTATTTTTGCTCAATCATATATGAAGTCAAATTTCATTGGTCAATAATAAAATACAAATATAAATAATATGATTTATTTAAAAAGTATTAAATATATAGCATGACCTTTAAGTACATTTTTCGAATATTTTTTTCAAAAAAAAATTACATTCTTGAAATAAAAGTCCGCAAATATTACTACAAAAAAACTAAAAAATTATATAAAATTAGTGAACTTTAATTTTAAGATTAAATTAACTTAAAGTAAAATTGTATTTTATTCTTCTGATTGTTTTTTGTTTATTTCATTTCACTGAATTTAGATTTAATAAAAAAAATTTGCTTAATTAAGAATTTCTTGACAAGAAATAAATTCAATAAATTAATTCACGAAAAATCGTCATTTAAAACAAACTTTTCGAAAGTATTTCATTAAAACAAGATTAATTTAAAGATGGTAAATTCTTTTACTTAAATCAGAAGATTTTTCAGTTATTTTAGTGAACATTATTAGAAAAAAAACTAAAATGTAAAATGTTTTTTGATACATTATTGTAAAACCTTTATTTATCACAAATTTTTAAATAATCTCTGCTAAAGCAAAATAGTTGTTGCTTGAGCAGAGATTACCTCGTATAAAGGCTTTACAATAAAAAATTAAAATAAAGAAAATACAAAATAAAACAACGCGAATAAAAAAACAATGTAATTAAATCAACGAAAAAAATAACCACAAAAATAGTATTTATCGTTGAATAAACGGCATAGATCGTCCAACCAATTTGATAGATCGTCTAACGGTAAGTGAATAATTCACCATATCTTAAAAATCTATCGATTGCAATATTGTTTTATCGATTCCATTTGTGACTTCAATAACAATATTGTTATTAATGTCTTGTTGGCAACACAAACCATAAAATAGACAAAAAAAACTTAAACGAAAAGTAACTATGTCGACTTGAAGTAGCAATAACGGAAACATCAAAAGACGATTTTGCGAGCAAAAGAGTGACAACAACAATAACATTCCTCCAAGATTTTACACAAAAAAAACATATAAAAAAAGAAAACAACCGTACATACACTAAAAACCCGTGTTTTGGTGGAAAACCAAATATACAATTATATTTCATTCGATTCCTTTATAAAACATTTAAGAATTATTTTTAAGAATATGTTTTTAGGGAAAGAAGATGATTTATACGATAAATTGTATACATTGAATAATTATGTTCTATTTTCTTTATTTTTAATTTTATTTTATCATGCACTTGATAAGTCTCTGCTTTTACAAAAGCTCGCGTTATCAAAATCGGTGAGTATCATGTATTTTCAATCTAAAAAGTGGTAAGCATCAAAAATCTTTTGAGACATGTTGATGTCCAAATCGACCTAAAAGAAGTGTTTCATCTAACTATATTATTATGCAAGAAGCAATTTTTTCTGACATAAAATTAGAAAAAAACTCTTCGATCACCTTAGATAAAAACCATGTAACAAAATAGGAACATAATTTTTTAATTCAAGATGTAGTAATTAATGACTGCATAATTATTTAGCTGAGACTTCAGTGCTTATTTAGTTCTCTTTAAATATTTTCTTTAGTTATTTGTTGTTCATTCAGTATCGATGGAATTCAGTTTCTTCGATATTTTTTCATAAAAAGATATGTTTGACGTATGTTTGAATGTAGACATTTATGAAAGAAAAAAGCTAATGATGTTTTGTTATTTCAAAATACACACTTAAAAACCTGTATTTCGTTAAAAGGAATAAAAATGAATAATTTAAGAACATCAATTTCTTGTGAATCATGTCTTTCAAACTTGCTTGTTATGCAGAATAAATTACATTTGAATAAGATTATGTTTATCTATAGAAGACTCATTTGTAATTGGATACATCCAAGAAAACCGATTTTATTAATTATGAAAAACAAGTTCAAGAAAATCATTTATTAAAAAAATCAAAAAAATAATTTAAATGAATTTAAAAAGTCGTTTTAACAGTGTAAGCAGCGTTGAGGCCAATTTCATTATCAAAGATTTCTGGAGTCAAATTTATCGCAAAACTTTATTTATTTAACTTTTTAAAACTTTCAAATTTAAAAAAATAATAAACTATTTGTTGAAATGCAAATTTAAACTAACTCCTCATGTCCCTCTTCTTCAAGAATGTTCTCAATTTTTCCACGTGTCGATCCAAAATTCTTCCATTTCCATGTGTTATTATACTTTTTATATTATTTATACTTTCTGTCATGTGTTTTCTCTACCACTTTATACGGTCATTCATTTTTATCTTTACCCTTTATTCCCGTTTCATTTCTAATTTCGAAATTTCTTCTTGTTGTTGTTTTTTCTTTGTCTTTTTCTTGCTGTAACTTTATATTTTTGACTATACCATCATTTTGTGTATATTTCCATTCCGAAAATGATTTCTGCTGGACTTTTACCTGTTGTTTTCTGAAAAGTTGCGTTTACGGTAAACTCTATCTCTGGTAACAATTTCTCCCAGTTAGAACTTGATTTTTTTTGTAAAGATGCATTTAGATATTTTCTTATGGTCTGAAACTGTCTTTCTATTATACTATTGGCGTTTTGGTGGTATGGGCTTGAGTAACACATATCTATGTTCATTTATTTCACCATTTCTTTAATTATTTTGGTTTAAAATGTTTTGCCGCAGTCTGTGTGAATTTCTTTAGGTGATACCTAATATAAAATCCATTTTTGCATTATTGTATCTTTCATTGTTTTTCTTCTTGTTTACTAACAGCTGTTAATGAAATGTATTTCCTGAGTTAATTGATTATTGCCACAATATATTTTTTTTCTTTTTCCATGTCTCTTTCACCGGGACACATTCATCTTTGTATATTTTTTCATGTAGTTCGTTTGCGCTTAATGTCATCTTAAAATCTGTTCTTCATTCGTAGTGATTGTTACTGTCTTACTTCTTTGGCACGTTTCACATCGTTCAATTACTTCTTTTAGTGTTTCGTAGCGTTTTTTCACGTTATATTTGTCTGCAATATATTTTATTATTTTTTTCTGAACCCGCGTTTGATAATAGTGTATGTATCCGTTTAATAATTTCTTCTCTTTCTTCTTCTGTTATCCTAATCTTTCCCTTGTTCGTCCTTGTTCCGTCATTTGGAAAGTTTTTTATCTTCTTCTAATAATATGCTTTTCTTTATTCTTTCTAAATCTATCCACGGCGCTTGTCCTCCGCGTCTTTATCTTTTGTGTTTATGCATTTTCATGTGAAATCATGCATTGTATACATGTATCACATGTATTCTGCGTTCGAATGTTCGGTTCTCTTTCGGTATTCTAGTTGAATATCTAGACTTAATAAGTATTTTATCCATGTCTGAAATTTTGCAGTTATCGCATGAATGTACTCGCCTTATGGTCTGTTCTTAGCCTATATCTTTTCCATACAAGTAATAATTGAAATGTTAACCAAAGTAATATATTGCCAACAGTTCTTTCCTCGTTCTGCAATACCCCTTTTCGTGATTACTCATCGAGTGTGAGACGTATGCGATAACTCTCTAGTTATTATTTTTGTCTTTTTGCGAAAGCACAGCTCAAATGGTGTCAAAATTAGCATCAGTATTCATAAAAAATTATTTCTCAAAGTTAAACAACTCCAGAATTGGTAGTGTGGTAAAAGTTTTCTTCATGTCAGTGAACGCTAATTCATGCTGCTTTGTCCATAAGTTTGTCTTTGTTCAATCTATATAGCTTTTCCAAAGTTTTAGCTTGATTTCATAGTTTTTTATGATTCTTCTGTTATAATTACAAATACCCAGGAAGCTTCCTAAATTCTATAGCTTCATAGCTTTACTTTTGATGGGTCTACCTGAGTACCCTTCTCGTTGTCCCGAAAATTTGACCTATGTTTTTAAAATATGACATTTCTCAGGGTTGATTCGATGTCTTCAGTACTAAATCGGTGCAGCGGCGCTTTCCAGTTTCCACATGAATGATCCTTGGCCGATTGAAAACTAATTACTCCGGGTCGATGTCAAATCCGACGGCACATCGGCCGCTCTGCGTTCATCACTCTTCCCTGCGATCCGATGGTGATCCCTGTTATCGGGGAATTGATTTGTAAAAGGAAATTAAAAGTTTGTATATTTTGCTGAATTTCACAATCAATCAAGTTTAGCATCAAAACATTTTAGTGTGACTTGTCAAAGCATAAAAATGACATTTTCATCCAAAAATGTATCTCTTGAGAAGAAATGCGAAATAATGGCACTTTTCAAAAATATTTCGAGTAAAAGAGAAATATCTCCTATAATGGGAATTATTCATATCGCAGTGAACAAAACAATTAAAACGTAAAGAAACCGGCATTCATGTGCGAAAAAAAGAATCAAGAAGGAAGACTCTATAGCAACGGGATAACTATTTTAGGCGGTTATGCGTGGCAGAACCTTTTAAATCTGCAAATAAACTGCACAGTAAAGTGGTAAAATCTCAACTGAAGCTATGCGGCGTTCGAGCGGTGCAACGGGCTTTAAATGAGATGTGCCGGAAGTCATGGTAACCTACCAGGAAACCCATCAAAAAGGGAGGTCTAGCAGACAGCACATCATTTGGAGAGTTAATGATGGGAAAAGAGTCATCTTCTTGGATAATTCTAAATTTAACTGTAGTCCGGATGGCACATTACGAGGGAGGAGGAAAGACGTCGAGCTATATAGTCCTGGAAAGACACTCAGCAGTATAAAACATTTTCAATATATGATCATATGGGGATGCATCAAGTCAACGGGAGTTGGGTAAATAATTGTCTTGAAGTCATCCGAGAACGCCATCAAATATGTTGACATCATTAATAAAAGTGTGGTACCTAGAATAGAAAAAAGTTTTAGTGGAGTACGATGATGGAATATTTCAGTACGATTCTGCCCATTGCCATCGAGTCAAAGCTGTAATTATTTTTTTATAAATCTAACATATTTAATATCTTCTAGATTCCAAAGCACAAAGAAAGGTTTGGTATAGAGTCTCTTTTTTGGCCTGAATATAGTCCAGACCTCAATTCAATTGAGAATTTATGGTATAATATAGTATAGAAAATTAGGTAAAAACAGCCTGTAACATAAAAAAAACATTAAAAAATAAAATTGTGAATGTGTGGAATGATGAAGTAGATCAAGAAGTAATAATAAAATTGCACGAATCAATGCCTTGGTGTTTAGAAGCGCTTATAAAAGCCAAAGGAGCCACACCTTTATTTTTCTGTAACATGAAATTAAAATTTACTTTATTTCTATCATTCTGTATATTTTAAATAAAATTGAACGTTTAATTAATATTTTAAAAAAAGAAATAATAATTGAGAATTTAATTCTAAACATTGGTCTAAGTTGAAATATTATTTTTCATATTTTTTTAGTTCTTTGTCATTGTAATCGAAATTAATAATTTTATTCCATTTAAATTATTTGTAATTGATGATTTTGAGATTTAACATTAATATTAGGGTGGACCAAAAGTCTTATCGTATTTTTTATTAAAAATTTAAACGTAATTTTACAACAAATAAAAAAACATTTAAGTTTCAAAGTAAAGGCCATTTGAATCTATAGCTTGAACCCATCTATGGGTACGTTGTACGATCCCGCTGCGGTACCAATCCTTGTTCTTAGAAGTGAAGAATTGGTGACACCCGTTTTCGACCTCGGCCAGATTATTGAAGTTGCGACCAAGAAAGTGTGCTATAGAGCGAAAAGGGTGATAGTCGGATGGCGCAAGATCCGGGCTATACGCTGGGTGTGGAAGAAGTTCAAAGGCGTCGAGATGTTTGATTTTTTCCTTTGTTTGTTTGACGGTGTGCGGTTTTTGCATTGTCTTGTTGTAGAAGAACTCGCTTTCGATTGAACAAAGTGGGGTATTTCTCGCAAAGTGAAACATTCGATCAAGTTGGGCGCCGTAAAGGTCAGCGTCGATGGTAAGACCATTTGAAACCAGGTCGAAGTAAATCACGCCTTCGAAATTCCACCAAACACACAGAAGTGTCTTCCTTGAGAAACGATTTCGTTTTGCTACCAGTTTCGCCATTTATCGGGGGTCCAACCATTGATTTTGTAGGTCTGGATTACTGAAGTAAACCCACTTTTCATCGCAAGTTACAATTCGACGGATGAAACGTTCATCGCGCGGATTTTCATTTTTGACAAGTTTCAAAACGCTTTTCGACTTGAATTTGTGTCAATTCATGAGGCACTTCTCGACATCGTCTAGGGACCTTACCAAGAGCGTGAAGGCGTCGTACAATGGATGTTTGAGGAATATCGAGTTCGGCCGACAATCTGCGAGTACTTATAGACGGATTTGTCTCGACGGCTTAACGAATTGCTCCGGAATCTACGGTGTTAGGTCGGCCTGAACGTGCATTGTCTCCGAGGTCAATGTCGTTTTCGTTGAACCTTTTGAACCAATTTTGTGCAGTACGATTTGAGACCACATTATCGCCTTTAACTTCGCATATCTTTTTTGTTGCTGCAGTTACGTTTAAGCCTTGTTTCCAGTAATGGCGTAAAATAACACGAATTTCAAAATTTTCCATGATTTTTCTAAAAGACCATAAAAATATATTAATGACTAATTAGAAGTTTTATATATATATATTGTGATAGAGCAGTTCAAGAGCATTAAAACATATAACACATGTATATAAAATATCTTTATTTGGTAATAAGAAACAATTGAACAAAAAGACGTAGTAAATACGAAAAGACTTTTGGTTCACCCTAATATATGATGAAATGTTTTACTTATAATTTGAAATATAAATGAGACTTTGAATGTTAGAATTTGATTTGTTATAAACACTGGTAGCAGATTCAATAGAACCTTGCAAATTGCAAAATATAGGTCATTAAAATAATAAAATTATTTATTTTTTTATTTTTTGAATTATAATAACTTTATATATATATATATATATATATATATTTCTTTATTGAAGATAATGTAATATGATTCTCATCCATTAGACTGTGGTCCTATATAGTAAAGCTTATCAGGATTATTTTAAGATAAGATATATTCTTTCAAAATAGGAATATTATGCTGTATAAATTTTGTATTA
This sequence comes from Girardia tigrina, assembly GCA_001938485.1. Classification (NCBI taxonomy): domain Eukaryota; kingdom Metazoa; phylum Platyhelminthes; order Tricladida; family Dugesiidae; genus Girardia; species Girardia tigrina. Next base: position 15,259 of record MQRK01226630.1, read on the forward strand.
AAACATTATTATAAAAGTCTGATCGGCGTAAATAACAAAAACATAAAACGTAGAAACATTATTCCATAGGGTCTCATATTTAATCCCAAAAGAAAAACCTGCGAAGTAATTGGTGCTATAAAATATAATCAAGTTTTAAATTTTTAATAAAAAGGTTATATATCTAAATATAAATTTCTTAATAATAAAAACATCATCACAAAATATCATAAAAGAAAGAGGAAAATCTTGAAGCTATTTATTAATTTTTTAATGAAAATAATTTTTTTTATTTGTTAATTCAGTTTTTTTGGAAATTTATTTGCAAAATAAATTTTTAAATTATTGTCAAAAATTACAAATAAATTAATATGAATTTATAAAGAAATATTTTTGTTTATTAAAAGTTTGTTGTAAGAAACAACTGAAAAAAAAATAAAAAAAATTATATTTCATTAATTCTTTTGTTTAATGGAAGAAAAAAATAAATTATGTGTAATAATCATATCTTTTTTATAGAAAGTAGAACAGAAAATATGGGGAAATAATTGGTGATATCGTAAATCATCATTTATTTAATGGCCATAGAGTCACCAAATCTTATGAACAACTCGGCTAACTTCCGGTCTGAATTTCCTCATCATTGAAATTTGCAGCTTACTTATCCAGATTTGGAATTTATTTTTATAAACATTTATATGTACATATCTTATTTTCTACTCTTTTATTAAGTATAAATATAAATATTTCTCTATTTATTTTGTTAGGAGATTTAAAGAATCTACAAAAAAATTTTAAAATTTTTAAACAAAGAACAGAAAATCTTTAAAAAAATTATTCAAAAATGTTATAAATTTTATTGAATTAACTTTTAAACTATCTTTAAAATACATAAAAAGAATGTTAAATGCAAGAAGATTATTACAATGTAAAAGAAGGAGCAACATATATTTGCAACCAAAGTAAATATTTAAATGTCTTGAAAAGATATGGAATGTATTCGAACCACAATGTTTCAATATAAAAGATTTGCCAAAAGGAAATATTTGTCAAATGCAACATTTAATTTAAAAGTGAATTTAGCATATCGTTATTAAATCCCTGACAATCTCATCTCTTTATTCATGATTATATTTGGAATATTCCTCTTGAAAAGTGATGAAGTGATTGTTTTTCGAAGAAAAGATTTAGGAATGTTAAATCTGACATGACATACTCTAAGAATGCTTGGTATACCGATATAAGGAAAGATGTACCTCTCATTATTCTAGACAATCTCAAAAGAAAAGTGGTCTCTTTACGAAATAAAACAAAAGACAAATATTCTGAAGAAGCAACAATCCTATACAGAAGCATTTATAAAACTAATAACGAATTTAGATGATGAAAGACATCTTCAAACTATGTTTATATCTTCAGTAGAATTCTTTTCAAAGTCCGAACTAATTTAAATAGCAGAAGTAGTTCGAGAAAAGTAAATGCTACTAAAAAAATACATTCGTGCAATTTTACATATCAGTTTCGGATTCTGTGAGCATTTCTTTGTTTAATATCAACATTTTTTAAATGATAGTAAAAAAGTTGATGATCTAACTAATGTTTATTCTGAATTTTTCATTTTTTATTATGTGTTCGCTCTAGAAGAGAGAAATTTAATACACCAAGTTGAAGCAAGAAGAGCTGGGAGGCTAAAAGGTTAAAGGATGTGCTCCTCAGTATTGTGAGTAAGAAATGGGAGCAAACATATGTTATCCATTAGTTCTAGCATTAATCATAACCGAAAGAAATGTCCTAATAATAACTTTGTCAATTCTTAATAAAATTGTCTAGGTACCTTATACTTTTATATGAAAATTTAACATGTTTTCTTAATTTTCTTTTAACTTATTTTATATTTTTATTTTAATATTTTTTTATTATTACATATTATTATTCATATTATTAGTCATATATTATATTTTATTAATATATTTTAATATCTACATATTTTTGATTTTAAATTATAAATATTTATTTTATATTTTAAATAGGTGGTTGAAATATGACGAAACGCCTAATATATTATAATTTAAAAAATGCATTTATTAATTATTAAAATTTTCTTAATTATATTAAAACTAACTTTAAAAAACAAGAAATTTAATAAATTTGTTTAAAAATGAAAAAAAATTTAATTAAAACAAAAAGAATAAATAGATATTAACATAAAAAACATTTACGTTTTTATAAAAAAACATAAAAATATCAAACGGAAAAATCTTTGATAAATTGTTTTCAGAAGTTCAATTGATTTTTAAAAGTTTTTTATTAATAATAGTTTAAAACATTAATTAATTGAATTTATTTTTGTTATTGTTCAAATGAATCAACGAAATTATGTATGTAATATTAGGTTGGTCGAAAAATAATGGCGGTTTTTGAGCTTTATACTTTGTTTATCTACTTTGATATGTATATAAGTTTAAATGCATTAGTGTTAGATATTATTTGAAATCTTATGTCTATTCCTATAGCCATTATTAACATATTGCTGTTATTTTTTAGAATATTTACGGTGCTAAATTAATAATGGAAAAAATTAAAATTCGAGCAATTTTCTTGTACAAATTTAAACGGGGTCGTAAAGCAGCAGAAACGGCTCGCAATATCAATAAAGCGTTTGGCAAGGGAACAGCTTCTGAGCGCACAGTG
>MQRK01226631.1:0-12918 GCA_001938485.1 Girardia tigrina
CAGGGTTGCTGAACCAGTTGGAGGTGAAAATTTTAAATGTATCCCCCCGACCAGATGATCACCCCCCGTCGCCGGCCCGCGGCGGCCACCTCACTGCACCCACTCTTGCACCATCAGAATTCATACTTTATATACAAATTCAATATTATTTAAAAATCTTTTTATTTAAAAATTTTATTTAAATAATTTTAAAAATCTTTTCTTTAAATCTACAAAAAAATCTTTAAAAAAGACAAATAGAAGTGTAAGGAATATGTAAATGTTCGATATGTTTGAATATTGTGTGTTTATTTAGGATGGTGACTAGTCTACCCGGATAGATGATTAATATTTTAATACTCATTATCTGAAACTAATTTGGTTTAAATTAAGACTTATATATTTATATATTTTTAATTTTAAAGTCATAATAAAATTATGTATGATTTAATTAATTTTATTTTAAATATTTTAACGAATAAATCAAATTTATATTTTAATTTTAAATAATGGAATTCAAAACTAATTTTGATATGAAACTATTGTACGAATATATTAAGGAAGTAATCCAATAAATGAAGCATGTCAAAAACGGTAACCTATGACAACAAAATCAAAGGAACCAATTGGGAAACAAAGTGCAGATTATCCATTTGAATAAATATTTCTAGATTTTTTAACTCATTAGGCAAACATTCCAATGAAAAATATATTCCAGCAATCATAGGTCAATTTGGTCGTTGTATATCAAATACAAATACATTTTTGGACAGCTTCTAAATAAATGTATTTGTTAGGGTATCTAGGTGATTATTTATTTCTAAAAAACGAAATTCAAAACGATGTAGTTTTATAAAAATATTTATTTATTATTTACAATTACAAGTTTATTTTCTTCTAAAAGACTTAAACCTTAATTTCTATGAATTTGAAGTCTAGATAGAAGGTAGATAGATAGGTCCACCTGTAGCCACATCTGTCTGAGGATTAGCATAAAACTTATCACTACTTTTAATAGTAGTGTTTTGAGAGACCACTTTTAGTATTGAATTATTATTGAAAGTATCTCTTTAAGGTAATAGTATGTAATTGAGAGAAATGTTTGAAATGATTTTGTTATTTTCTCTCATTATTATGCATATTTCTACATGCAAATGTGTAATATTGTGCTGTTGATGAAATTCTATTTAGAATCAATTTAAATGTTTTGTTCTGATTTTAGGGAAAAATATTAATCAACAGACAACAATTTATCAATATGCACGATTCTGGAATGTATTTGAAATTTTTTATACATTTAGTAAATATTTGTGCAGTATTAAATGTACTAATACTACTAAATTCGTTAGACTTTGCACAATATCCTGATTCATCACGCCTTAATCTAGATATTGTAATCAGTGCCACATAATTGTTACAACAAAACTTTAAAAAAACCGGACTTGATAAACAAAATAACAAAACATTTCAAATATAATTTATCAAATCACATCATGTCGTAACGAATTACATGTCACGTATAATGCATTCAACAACACAAAACATTTCAAATGAACATAATATACGCGAGTAATGGCCATTTACCGGTTATTACCAACAATTGCGCATATGTACGTAGTTTTTATGTAGTTTTTATTTCTGTTTAATGCAAAGTTTGAAAATCATATCTCGAGACAAAATGATATTTAAGAAATTACGGTTACAAAAATCGCATTCATTCTAATATCAGTCTAATATATATTTATTAATATACAATCATTTCTTTATTGATTATAAAATCATTTCAAAAATTTACCGTACAGCGTTAGTGAGGCAGTGAGGCAGGTAGTGAGTGACTTGCGCTTTTATAAGATAAGAAGATACAACTACAGTTTTACAGTCGGTACCAACATAATTCAAATAGACTAATTGAGAGACAATTTACGACTTTAAGATATTATATAAAAGTCACTAGACAAAATAAAACAGGTCTTGACATTCTTCTTTTGTTTTTGATTGTTCACCATCAATTTTCTCTTTTTGTATTATATACTGTCAAAGATATGTTTCTTTTCTTTTTATCATATTCGAACATCTTGGTTTGTATGTCTTCAATCTTATCACATTTTGTGACATCCCTGATGAATATTTCTTTCTGTACGTTCTCTTCATCTATCAGGTTTACTTAAACTTGATTCAATAGTTCTTTTTTATCCAACCTTTTCTAGACTAATTTTCAAAATTTTCATCAGCTCTTCTAATTGTTACTGTTGGGGCACTGGACCCAATTCTGATTTCTATTATTTTTTTCATCAAATCCTGAAAGAATTTTGCTTGATGCTGCTTCATATTTTATTATTGCATCTTGATTCATATATGATGTTACTAGTAAGATTTTCCCCCCTCTAAAAATTCAATTATCTTTGCCTACCTTTGAAGCTCATAAAGATTGCCCAAGCTTTTATCTTGGATCAATCGAATTTCTCCGGTTCTCTAATGTTCTTTATCACTTGGTCGCGCGTTTATTAAGAACCCCAAAATGATTTTTCCCACTTTTATTCTTATCACAGTCTGAATGGTCTTTGGAAGAATTCTCAGTAAATCTTTCGTACTTTGACATCTAGCTAAATAGAAAAGATTTTTTTCGATCTGGGCGGGAGAAACACATTTCCTAATTCTAAACTCAACATTAAAAATTCAACATACTAATTTTAACATACTTAATTTAAAATATTCCTCACGACAAAACTTTGTATTTATACCGGAATTTATTCCGGTTACGGATGTAAGTTTCGATACATTCGGAGCTGTGTTATCACATATTGATTATCACGTATGGATCATGAAAAAATGAACAAACACGAGATTGGATATATTGTTCCAAGGAAATAGTCACTTATAATTTATTATTTTAAGCAACATTTCAAATATTTCTTACAAGGAAAAAGATATTTACTAAGAATTTATCATAAAGTCTTTACCTTCATTCGAGTACGAAAAATCCCATAACACCACAATTTCAGACATGGATAAATTTTCCTAGTGCTTTTGATATGCAGATGAAATATAAAAAAGGTGAAAAACATTCTTACGCAGATTCTATGTCAAGAAACGTTGTGACTAGTGAACAAGGATTGGTACCGCAGCGGGATCGCACAATTTGCCCATAGGTGATTTCAAGCTATAGATTCAAATGGCCTTTACTTTGAAACTTAAATGTTTTTTATTTGTTGTAAAATTATGTTTAAATTTTTAATAAAAAATACGAAAAGACTTTTGGTTCACCTTAATAAATAGTGAACGTATAATTTTAAAAATTTTATATTTTAAAATAAATTTATTTTGGTTACTATTTGTTTTTCAAATTTTACAGACAATTCGAAGAACTAGAAAATCACCTTTTGAATAACTTCAAAATTTTAGTATATTAGTAACCTTAACCATACATACAAATAACCTTTATAAATTTATTTAACTTAGTTTTCTTTTAAAATTTCATGAAACATGTTTAGTTCAATGTTGTTATTAATCTTATTAAAAGTACTTTTTTTTATATAAAAAGAAATTAATTTCATTTTTAATCCCTAACAGTATAAAAGGCTAAATATATTATTGAATTCTCCTCGTACATAACTTTCATTTGGTTTGCACTGATTTCGAATCCAAGTTAAGAACATTTGCATTTTAGTATTATCAGATCAATCATCGTCCTCGTGATGTCTATACATCTGATGCATAGATCATCAGCATCACTCTACCATCGAATTCATAAAACACAGCTTCCTTTATCACTTCGTTAAAATTATGATGAATTAAAAAGTCCCATGACACACTCCTGTCTGGTTCATTATTTCCGCTTGAAATCATTTTATACAATGCAGGATGTAAAGCCAAATTAAATTATCTGTTAGAATTTAGTACCCTTTCAAAAATTTCAACTTTTGTTTAGCAAACACAGAGGACATTCCATAGCGCATTGTAAAAAAGTTTCTATAGATCGAAAAAAGATTACATATTTTTGTATCTTTCTTCTTGAATCTTACGGATAATACAAATTGTCTATGCCATACCTCTCTAAGTTCAACCAAATGACATTGATCTAGTCTTTTCCTATAGGTATAAGTCGATTTAAAAAAATTCTTGCTCCTACCTTGATTATTGCTTTCATTAGATTCAGATAAATCTCTTTGTATCTCATTGACTACTTCTCAATTTGAATATATTTTTTACTAGTGCTAATTTTCACTAGTACCAGGCAAATCATTTCTGTTTCAGTTCAAGATAATCTGAACATTTTGGAGTGATCTCGTTAAAATAAATGTTTCTTTTGAATTTTGATGAATATTTTCAATAGCGTATGGATGTAGTGTGTTTATTTGAGAGTGCTGAAATTGTGACTCTCCCATTAGTTGGCAAATTGGTGTTTATTGTATTGGCGATGACTGATCATTGGAACAGAATGCACATTTTAAAATTAATCAAACTTTAACAATGGGATAAAATTTTAATTTAAAAAGTAATTGTGAGGAATATTTGAATGTTTGATGTTTTGTGTTTGAATGTGTATGTTGATTTGGAAATGTGTCTCTCCTACCCAGATGGATGATTAATGTTTTAATTCTTATTATCTAAAAATAAGTAATGTTTAAATTTATTTTTAATTTTATATAATTTTAAAATTTTAAATAAGTTAAATAATTTTAATAATATTTAATAAATAAATCAAATTAATATTTTTTAAATAATTAATTATCATTTTAATTATTATCAAATAAGTTTAGAGTGAATATTTTATTGAAATATTTATTTTCCCATTTTCTAAAAAATTAATGAGAATTAAAACCATTACTCAATTTCGTTTTGAATGCAAATGTACGAAAGTTTTGACAAAGATTGTCTTGAGGACAATCAAAATTGTTGTTTAAATAAAAATATAAAAAATCAAATTGGTGTTCTTAATAGTAATAATTGATCGTGTTGTGATTGTCTTTTACCCTTACTTGAGCCCAATTGAAATTAAAATATTAAATACATAAAATTAAGTAGATTTAAATTAAATAAGTAAAAGAAATTAAAAAATTAAATATTGTATTTAAGTAATTAAAAGTAAAATTAAATAAAGTAATTAAATAAATTAAATAAAATCATTAAATTTTTATTTAAAAAAGTATTTAAATAAACAAGTAAATAAATAAATCAAATATATATATATATATATATATATATATATATATATTTATATAAAATTCTAATTAAACCATCATTTTCATTTGGTTTCATGATGGTGTATGTGTTTTGAATTTTAGCCATGTAGCAGCAGTTAATTTATGGTTCTCACCAAAGGATCTTGGCCATTCAATTCTAATGCTCCTGAATTCACTTTGAATTTGCAGCTTCTAAATTGCTTTAGCATATTTTACAAATTTTATCTGCAAAAATATCAAGGACGTGAATTCAAACTAACGAATCAATATTCAACTGTTGAACTACAGTTCTGCTGTACACAAAAGCCATGTTTTCTCACTGTCGGTACACTTTAAGCGACAATATTGTTGCATTTTGATGTCATTGATTTCTCGATATGCGTGTGTGGTTTTGTTTTAATTGTGAGTGTAATTTAGTTTATAATTGTCTTTGTTCATTTGAAAGAACAAATCACCCGTTTGATGCGTGGATTGTTTGTTTAGATTTGTCGGTGTGTGTATAGGTGTAGTGAGTATGTGAATATGATTGGACGAAGTGTGTAGGTGTGTGAAGGTTTTGTTTTGTAAAAAAAATTGTATCACAATAATTATTAAAGAAAAATTTGCTTAAACTGATCAATTACAAATTTAATTTAAATAAAGTTTGCGAAACTTCGAATTTTATCTTTTCATTGAATTATAATAAAATTCATAAAAAAGTATTCGAATATAATAATGAAATATCGTTTTGGTAATTTGAAATTCGGCAAACAATCAAACGAGGAGAATGAAAAGAAAAAGAAACTTAATATCAAAAGTGACATGACTAATAGTCCTAAATGACGAATCTTACATGGCCGAAGGACAAACGAAACATCTCTGTCAACTCTCGGTTCTCTTCAAAACCTTTCTCAACCGAAACTCGATTCGAAATTTTTTTCTCAATATATAATCATTACGCGTGAACCAGGTTCATCGACACTCTGTGAAATCTTTCAAAATGTTGATAAAGAGAAACATGAATTAAAAGAATTAAATTATATCAATAATATTATTCGTCGAAACAGCGAATTAAAAGAACAAGAATTGGATAAAAATAATAACAACAGCAACCATAAATCTTGCCTCAAATCTTCCTCTGAGATGAAACAATAATATAGAGTAATTTCTAATATAAGTCATCTTCTTCAAAAATTAAGATAAGAATGTTTAATGTTTTAATTAAAGACATCTTAGAGATTTGAATAATTTTAAAATTAGTTTAATTATTTTTAATAATTTTATGAAACATTTTAAAGTTAAAATAATAATAAATGTTATTGAAAAATTATGAAATTTGATCGAATAATCGTTATTAAAATTTCAGAAACTACATTAATTAGAAGGACGGTGAATTGGGAAAGAACATCTGAGAGTTTTGATGGCTCTAAATGTGATAGTAATAAATGTTTACTTAGTAATTGTGTCGGTGCTCTTAACATGATATTTCCCCAGGATAGATTTAATACAAATCTTGTATTCACTTTTAATTATTAACCAGACTTGTGACGAAGGAGCAAATATGAAAGGATCGCCCCTCAAAGTGTGTCGATGATTTTATAAAGTGCGACGTGAATAATAAAGTTTTCTTCTTTGAGGGTTTTCATTGTTTAAAAACATTTGGAAAAGTGATTGATTATCGCATTTACTTGTTCTATATTAGAATCCAAGCACTAACAAAATTTTAACAATCTTTCGATGGTTGCCGAGCAGATCTAAACATATAAGATACACTACAAACCTACTCATGTATTTTGAATTATTATTGTATCGTAATTATTTATATAGTAATAAAATCTTGGCAACAGACTGCCCGGTCAGCTGGATATAGACATACGGAAGAGTGACAGTCAATTATATTAATTCCTCCAGCAGCTGGTACACAGTAAGCAAGTATAATAATAATTACTTAATTAATGAAATTAGGAAGAACTATAGCTATTACATTTTTATTAATAAACTAATACATATCCCATGTTCTATTATACAGAGGTAATAAGTTCGTAGTCGGAGTTGTTGTTGTTTGACCTATCACCAAAGTCGTCTTTGCTCTGAGATCTTCTCGTACGAATACTCAAATTTTCTATCACATTTGAAAAGAAATTTCTTCGTTTTCCACTTAAGCTAGCGTTATTGTTTCCGCTGTCTGGGGTCTGATTAAAGTCCAACTGTTCGTTCTCGCGATATGAGTCAGTGTACCCCACACATGGAATGTCATGTAGCACGTCTTCCCCTTGTTCTGATGCCTTCCTCTTTCTTTCCTTATTCTTTCTATCAGAATATATATTTTGAACCTAAATATTGAACTTTTTGTTGTTAGTCAAAAGATAACACAAAACTTTACTTCATCATTGAGTAGATAGTAAAAGACAATATAAAATGCTCCTTGTAAACTATTGAAAAGACCGTAGAGGTATTTCACAATTATTTCCTGCATTCTGACACAAATGAACGCAAAAGACCAAGTTAATGTTAATAGGATAATCTAGAAGAATATTACAAATAGTACCTATTACAAAACAGATTACTGTAGTTACCACAAACGTTTTTTATATAAATTTAACAACAAAACAAACCTCTGATATTTTTTTGCCAAAAGGACTGAAATCTTTTGAGAATTTATTATTCTTTGAGACTGATATGAACAGAAGACACCGTAGTAAAATGTAATGAACTTTCATGAAATCTCGATTTATAATAGAAGTAAATTCCGACAGATGCGGAAAATAAAATGGTTGATGCTTTTCAACAATTAAAAGTATTATTTATATAACCGATAATTCCTAGTGGCGTCATTAAACCTAGTAGCATCACTACTCATTTTTTCAATAACATTTTAATGATACTATTTTAATACTAATTGTATCTTTATTACAACTTTTTAATGATTGTTAGATTTTAAAATTAGATTTTGATGATAAAGATTTTAATGACAGATATTTTATTATTATATCTTATATTTATTTATGTAAAATAAAATCTAGAAATAAGATTTTAAAATGAGAAGTTAAAATAAGATTTTAGGTTTTAATTTTTTATTGTCAATATTATACAATATTTTTATTTATAAAAACGGTTAAATTAAAAAATCACAAAAATCTCCTAAATTTGTTTTAAAAAAAACATTATTATTGTTAGATAATAAATTTTGTTGAATTATTTTTAAATTTTTTTCTGAAGAAAGTCTTTCTGCTGCAGATGGCGTACCTAACAATGATAGTTCATGATAGTATTCCGATAGTGTCACTGATACTATATTAAGAGTTATCTATTATTAAAACTTATGTAACAAATAATTAAAAACTATCATCAATGAGACTAGAAGAGATTTTTGCCAGGATATTGAAGTGATTTAATATATATAATGCATTACCAGTAATGTCCTCTCAATTTTTCTTAAAATTATTTCAGTATAACCGGTTATTTTCAGATCCGTCTACAAACTTCATTCATTTGTCCTGAAATTGCGCTACCATTACCCAATTCCTGTGCTTCTGAAATCGTTTGCAGAGATGGCGAGACGTCTCTCTGATGTATGTGGCATTACACCAATTACAAGAAAATTGATATATCGATTAGAATAATAGCTAAAAGTTGTTAGAAAAAAACAGAAATAATTTTAATTATTTTCAAAGATTAAAATAATTATTTGAATTCGTATATTTTCTTATAAAGAATTGCGTATTTTTTAAGACTTCAAAGTAAAAGCCACATAGTTCTTCTTTTTTTATTAAACTGTCCTTTAGATAATGTTTTGCATTTAACTTATGTCTACCTTTCATTTGTTTATTATTGCATTTATATATTATTAAGATCGAAATAACCAACAAAAGTCAAGGAAACACTGAATAATAATAATAATCAATAAGCACCACGTCAATGCGGGTGTCTTCATTTTTCGCCCAAATTTTTTTATTTTTAAATTTTTTTATTTCTAATTTTTTAACATATTTTGAAAGTACTTGGCTCAATGTAAATAGATCTGTATTTAGTATAATGGTGTGGAATCATTTTTTAAACCCGGGACCAAGAACTAATAATAGCGCTGAAGGGTTTCATAGTAAGCTAGTAAGAGCCATAAATAAAACGAAACCAAACTTTTACCAGATTCTCAAGACAATTATTGATATACAATTTGAAATGAATGTCTATTTAAATAGATTAGAGGCCGGCTTACCACCAAAAAGGAAAAAAGAAGAAGTACATCCTTGCAAATGAAAGACTTGAACGCATTAAGCAAATGTTTGTTGAATCAGGCTATAGGAATCTTGAAAACTATCTATTGAATGCTTCTAATGCGATAAGATTTATAAAAGAATAAACATATTAGGTATTTCAATACGTTTTATTTTATCTTTTAAATGTATGGTATTTTTAATATTAATAAAAATTTATGTTTGTAATAATAATTTAATTCTAATAATAATAATTAATAATAATTAATTCTGTCACGTACCAATTTTTCTTCATAAAAATATGGTGTAGTAAATGTGTAAATAAATGAAAAAAAAGTCGTCAGTGAAATAGAATTGTACTAAATAAATTTTACAAAAGGAAAATAAAATGGGCAAAAGAAATTAAACGAAAAAAATTGGCAAAAATAATTTGGGAGTAAAAAAAATTTGGGCGAAAAAAGATGGAACCGTCACTGCGATCCCCTCAAGTTTGTTCTTCTCTATCAATCTTGAACAATCTACAATCCAATCAATGTGAATCAACTGAAATAACACTGACCAAACTGTATTCAGAAATAATGGTTTAATACACTCACTATTATACATTCCATCAGTTCAAAACATACAATTATATCTTGTGATTTACTGGGAAAATATTTTTTTATTAATTTTTTGTCATTAATAATTATCATAATGAAGAACGCAGCAAAATGTATGAATTAATGTGAACTACACAACGCTCTGATCATTGACAATTTGAACGCAAATGTCGGCTATAGGTCCACCTGTAGCCACATCTGTCTGAGGGTTGGCATAAAACTTATCACTACGTTCAATAGTAGTGTTTTGAGAAACCACTTTTAGTATTGAATTATTTTATTGAAAGTATCTCTTTAAGGTGATAGTATGTTAATGAGAGAAATGTTTGAAATGATTTTGTTATTTTCTCTCATTATTATGCATACTTCTACATGCAAATGTGGAATATTGTGCTGTTGATGAAATTCTATTTAGAATCAATTTAAATGTTGTGTTCTGATTTTAAAGAAAAATTTTAATCAACAGACAACAATTTATCAATATGCACGATTCTGGAATGTATTTGAAATTTTTTTATACATAATAATTTTTTATATTAATTATCCTTATACATGACAAAAAAGGATCCAAATTGAAAATTAACCAGTAAATCAAAAAAATAATTTTTTATATCCATTCTTTATGCAGACAAAACTCTACTTTGCCAACAAAGATTTTAAAATTTAAAAATTTAACATTTACAAAATTTTAAATAAAAAAGCACAATAAAAATTAATATAAACCACTTATAATTTATAAATAGATATCTTGTAATTAATATTGTTCAGGAACTCCGATTTTTCAGTTTCTTCCCATTTTGGAATCTTAAAATGTTTTTTCGATCAAATTTTTACATTATCATTTATTGTCATCGAGAATTAGTGAGTGAGCGAAGTTTGAAGAAAATTGATTGAGTAGAAGGCCTTCAAAAATAGGTTTCTAAATTCCATGGATATATATATATATATATAGAAAGTAAGCTAATAAAAAGAATGAAAAGAGATACTTTAATGATAGCACTTTTAAATTAAAGGTTTAAAACTTGTACATGGATATTATTTTCCATTTTAGAAGGCACAACGAAAGCAAGTGTTATAGTAAATGAAGAACTCAATAACGATCCTCTCGACTTGCTTGTGTTTATGGATATTAATGGTATATTAGCGATGCATAATTTAGTGAGGAGTATTCTGATAATGTGTTTTTGTTTACTCCCGAGAGAATTAAAATCATTTAAAATAAATTGTTCAACAATTTTGTTTACATTTATTATCCAATTATTCGGCAATGAGATACAGCGGTAGTTTGCATCATGAATAAATCTGACATCATTGAAGTACAATCTGCATGAACCTCTTAAAGGGCATAAAATATGGCAGGTTGAAAACCCATATGATTTCAATTTTTTCAATTGTTTTATTGACTCTTTCTACAAAGCTTAACCAAATGAAAATGAAAAAATTCATTACCTTTAATAATTGGAGTTAACTGTGTTAGCGAAAATTATCGATTTTTTTAAATTAAAAACTTTAAATATATTAAGAAAATATTATGATTTTCGACAATTTTATTATTATCAAATGTTGATTTTTCCTGAGGACCAATATTATCAAAACTTTCGTAATTTTGCATCATACAATTGGTTAATAAACTTTATTTAACACATTGACTGCTGTTGACATCATGCACCGAACGTCTGCTACGCGCGCTACGCGTAAAAAATATGATCGAACATTGTTGCCTTTTTAGCATTTAACACATTGAATGCTGAGTACGAGATATCTCGTACTTAGCGTCTAACTAATGAATATTGAAGTACGAGATATCTCGTACTCAGCATTCAATGTGTTAATTATCTGAACTAATTGGTACCTAAAAATCTCTAAAATATTCACAACAAATTTTATTAGTTAAAATTAAAATAAATATTAATTTTTTGAAATATTAATTTGTTTTATTTATTTAAGAATTTATTATAAAATTTATGAAAATTTTCAATGATATTAAATCAAAAAATTTAAATATTAGATATTAATTTAAATCAAATTAGTTTCAGATTATAGGAATTCAAATATTAATCATCCATTTGGGCAGCAGAGACACAATCAAAAATCAACACACAAAATTCACACTAAAATATCGAACATTTCAAACATTCCTCATGTTGGGGTTTCTTTTGGTGAACTTTAAATTTTTGATATTTTTAAAAATTATATTTATATTTTAGATAAAGTAAAAATAATGTCGATTAATTAAAAAGAAATAATTCTTTAAAATAAAAAATTTAAGTTATAAATAATATTTTTACTAATTAAAATAAATAGGATTTTTTAAAAAATATTTTATAGTAACAATTCTACTAATTAAATCGAAATAATTTTTGTAAAAATTATAGTTCACAGATAGTATATTACTAATTAAAATGAAATAAGTTTTTTAAAAAATTTTAGAATAATGATAATATTTTAATTAAATTGGAACAAATTTTTATAAAAATGAAGTTTTAAAAAATTCACAATTAAAATATCATCTTTGAAGTTAAAGAACATTGTAAAGAAGATTTTGATATATTTTGTAACACTATTTAAAATAAAATCATAATAATTTTTAATGTATAAAATCAATATTAAGTAAAATAAATTTTAAAAAGAATGCAATTTTTATTAAAAACAAATAAAAGGTTTTTATTAAAAAATAATTTATCATCGAATGATTAAAATCAAAAAAAACATTTAAGAATTGAATTTTTAAAAATATTTTTAAAAAATCTAAATTTATATTTCAATTAATAAACATTGTAAAAAATTAATAAAGCAAAAACAAAATATGATTTATACAAAATTGAATAAAATAACATATTTGTACATTTATCGATATTATTATTTATATTTAGAATTTTGAGATCTGGATTATGTAATTGAAATTTTGTTCCTCATAAATTTGTTTCAATAATGAAAATTGTGATAGAAATAAAGTTTACAAAA
>MQRK01226633.1:19187-33699 GCA_001938485.1 Girardia tigrina
TTGGATGAAAAGAAACAGAGCAACTGTGAAGAAGTACTGCAAATCTTGGACAATTCATTCGGATTAACCAGACAATTTGCGTACAGCCAACTGATTAATTTGAAATATTACGAAGGACACACTATTGACGATTAAGTTTCTCAAGTAAAGATGTTGGTATCAAAATTCGACGACCTGACCAAGGTGGCCTTTATGGCTGGATTGTCGTTTGAGTTGCAATTGAATTTAGAGCAGGCCGGCGATCAAGATTTAACCGAAATGGTTGAATATAGTCGTAGGTATTTAGGAATTAAAAAATGCGTCACACAAAGTTCAATGTCAGCGGTACAAAACGTTGGTGATGGCAAGATCGTTTCTAAAGAACGAAGTGAGGTCAGCGGCGGTAGAAGGAGTTCCTTTACAAAACCCCGTATGCCACATGACGGAAATCTGGTACAAACAAGGGTAAACCGTAATGAAAATTCTCAGCGACAATCTAATGGACAAATAATTTGCTATAAATGTAAGCAAGTTGGACATTTTAAAAAATATTGCAAGTTGGGAAACGGACAGGGGAGTTTGTAGGCGCCGGCTCTCTCCCTCTGACATTTCCGGCGCTGCCAACCATGACTGTCATTGTTAACAACAAGTCGGTTACAGCGCTGATAGATTCGGGTTGCTCAAAAACTGTTGTTTTGAAAGGGTTGATCAAGGGAAACTCGTTTCAGTCAAATGAGCAAAGAATTGTTTTGGCTAATGGCGATGATATATGTGTCGGGATTAGTGTTGTGGAATTGACTAAAGACAATAGAACTATGAAAGTAGAATGTTCTGTCATGAAATACTTACCCTATGATTTGGGAATTTTAATTGGTATGGATGTTATAAGTGAACTTGGGGGTGTGAAAATTAATAAGGGTGTTATCGAATTTGGTGTGTGTGTGTGTGTAGGAGAAGGACTAATGGAGGCTGGTGACAATATGAGTTGTGTCACGGGTGTTGTGCCAAGTGTTAACCTGAACAAACACAATTATGAGATTGAATTTAAGGATAATTGGACGGTTAAATGGAAGTGGAAAGATGATGCACCAATTTATCTACCAATTCGACATTCGACCTTTAAGGATGACAAATCGAAAGACATAGCTACAATGAAAATCCTTGAGGAGTAGATAAAAAAGGGTTATTTAATCGATTATGACGAGAAGGAAATGGGTAAATCGATAGGATCTATACCCATATTTGGAATATTGCAAGTTAACAAATATAAGATAAGACCGATCTTTGATTTTAGGAAATTAAACAATTATGTAGACGTGTACAGTGGCTCAGCAGATATATGTTTGGAAAAGCTTCATACCTGGCGGCGAAAAGGATCAAAATTTTCCATGCTTGATTTATCAGAGACGTATATGCGGATTCACGTTCACAAGGAAATGTTGTGTTATCAATTATGTATCATTAATGGAAAAAAGTACGCTCTAACCAGGATGGGCTTTGGTTTAAATATCGCTCCGACCATTATGACTGAAATTGTCAAGTGGATTTTAAATTCTGATCCTAGAGTACGTGAAAATACCAACTCGTACATCGATGACATTTACGTTGACGAATCTACAATCACAGTTGACGAAATTAGAATGCTGTTCGAGAAATTTAATCTTAAATGCAAAAAACCAGAAATCTCTCAATGGATAAAGAGGTGCGAGTGTTGGGAGTTAAAGTCTTTAAAGATAAGAATTCGGTGAGATGGATGAGAGATAATCATTTCAAGGACGAGATAGTTGCCGAATCAATATCGTGTCGCGAGTTATATTCGCTGTGTGGCCAATTAGTAGGAATCCACCCTGTTGCAGGTTGGCTACGTCCATCATGCTCCTACATGAAAAGGCTCAGTGAAGGAAAGTGGTATGAGAAAATAGATGTCGAATTATTCGAGAAAATCAAATTTGTTTTGAAAAAAGTTAAGGAGGAAGATCCTTGTAGAGGAATATGGAGTATTGATAATTGTAAAGACGGCATCATATGGTGTGATGCCAGTTCGATAGCCATTGGGGCAGCATTGGAAGTTAAAGGAAATATTATAGAAAACGCATCGTGGTTAAGGAAAACTGATGATTCACATAAACGTAGCAGAACTAGAAGCAGTTGTAAAGGGTCTAAATCTGTGTATTAAATGGGGATTAAAGAATGTTGTAGTAAAATCAGATAACAAATCAGTTGTTTCTTGGATAACTGAAGCACTATCAGAGCGAAATAAATTACACACGAAAGCCTCTTCCGAGTTTTTGATAAAGCGCCGATTGTCAATGATTAAGGAGTTGTGGCAGGAATACGAAATAACTTTGAAAATTGATTTTGTTAATAGTGAAGACAACAAGGCTGATGAACTGACAAGAATATCCAAACAATTAAAACGAAGCAGTTGCCTTTTGTCTGTAACAGATGACATATTCAAACTACAGAAACTTCATGACAGATGTCATTTAGGTGCATAGAGAATGATATATATGTGCGATAAGTTGGAAATAAATGTGTCAAATGCGGATATAAAGGATTTGATCTCGAAGTGTCAAAGTTGTCAATCTATTGATCCGGCACCAATAAAATGGGAAACTGGAAAATTAGCTGTCAATGAAAACTGGACAAGACATGCAGTGGATGTCACAAAATTTGATCAACAAAAAATCTTAAGTATCATTGATTGTGGACCCTCTCGATTTGCAGTATGGAAACTAATCAAAGCTGAGGATGTCAAGTCGATTGTTACAGAGTTTTTAAATTTGTTCTGCGAGCGTGGATCTCCAAAGGAGTTGATTATTGACAATTATATGACATTTCATTCAGCCGAATTCAGCAAGTTGATGGAAAAGTGGAATGTACATGTCCTATACCGCGCTATTAATCGACCAAATTGCATTATAAAGAAGTTAAAGGCATCGAAAAACTGGACTTAACAAAATTAGAATATTTAATAAATTTTGCGTCTTTAGATCAGATGTCAACAATTGGTATTTATTCACCAGAAGAAATTGAAGATTCAAGACGAAATTTCTTATTTCCTTCTAAAAAAGAAAGAGTAATGAATGAAATCATTTATACCGTTTTACCGTATGGAGTAGGAAAAGTAAACTATGATAATTTTTTGAGTATAGACCATTATCAAAGAGCCACTATGAATACGATGAAAAGAATATGGGGAAAATTTATATTTTTTGGTCGAGCTTGTGCTGGTTTAATCGGAATATATGTAATTTTTACGATATCCAAAGTTATTATTTTTCAATTTTTATCAACATATAGATTATATCAGGGCCGCCGCGTACGATTGTTCATATTGTGCCCCGCACAAGGGCACCACCTCACTAGAGCTCAAGCAAATAATAGAATTTCAAAAATTTGTTCTTTTAAATTTTTGTGTTCCGTCTCAATTTGGTATATATATATATTGAATCTTGTTAATATTGTCAGCAAAATAATGCAAAAGCCCACATTCGATTTACAATTAGTAACAGAAAATCTTAATTCAATTTTGAACAACTTAAAAAGTCTTAGAACTGATGAGAAATTTGAAGAACTTATGACGTCTGCAATGGCTAAAGCTAGAGAACTTGATATTGAGCCTGATTTCCCTGAAACTCGAAAGCGAAAAAAAAGGAAGTTATTCGATTACAAAGCATCAGATGATACAGTGAACGATGCAAAACATGATTTTAAAATTAATTTATACTTCGCGATTCTGGACACCACTATATCGTCAATTTGAGAACGATTTCAACAATTGCAACAACACAACGAAGATTTTAAAATAATACACAACATCAATCAACTAAAACAATGGGATAATGAGGATTTATTGAAACACTGCAAAGATTTGCATATAAAATTAACGGACGGTACAAACTTAAACGATGAAGATATTGATGGTATAGCTCTAAACGAAGAATTAAAAACCATTCAATTTTTTATAAGATCTGACTTGTCTCCTCACGAAGTTTTAAATTACATTTATAAAAATGCATTAAATGAGATCTTCCCGAATATAACTATTGTATTACGCATTTTTTAACATTACCTGTGTCTGTTGCTTCTGGAGAAAGAAGTTTCTCTAAGTTTAAACTAATTAAAAACTATTTACGGTCTACCATGAAAGAAGAACGATTAACGGACTTATCCATAATATCTATAGGAAGCGATATTTTGGATTCCATAGATATTAACGATCTCATAAAAAACTTTGTAGCTGCTAAAGCTAGAAGAGTAAATATGTAAAAAGTATTTTGATTTTTGAGTGATGAATAATTATAAAGTAATCTAATTCTTAATATATGTTTGAGAAAAGCAAATTTTATTGATTGCTTAGATTTAGTATTATATATTGTATGTATATAACCCATGCCTGTATATTATCGTATTATATAACCTGTAATTATTTTATAAAATAAAAGTATTCATTGGAAATATTCTAATGATTAAATTCATAACAAGTCATAGTTTTTGACATGGGGGTTCAGTTCGGGGAAGGGAGCTGAAAATAATCTGGCACAAAGGCGCCTCTTACCCACGCGGCGGCCCTGGATTTTGGCTATTGATTTGACCAGACACAATCTTGGGATTTTCATGGAAATTAATAATTGGATGCATTCCTATGATAGCAAAATTTTTATAATTCACCATCACCATAAAGAAATAAATACATTAAAATCAGAAATGAGAATTAATAAACGTCGTAAAAAGTTTAAAAAAGGAAATAAAAAAGTACAATTTGAATCTATCTCAGATAGTTCCAACAGTGATCCAAATGTAACAAGTGATGGAAGAAAAAGCGAAATTGGAAATGAAACTGTAAGTAATAGTAATTTAACGACATCAACAATATCTAAAAGCGAGTGGAAAAATTACGATAGTCAACTACAAATGATAAGGAATCAAGAAATGTTAAATTCAGGTGCACCATTCAATATGATAAGTTTCGGACCATTACCGAATTACTATCCATTCTTACAACTTAAAGAAATGAAACCTGTCGATCCGAATCCAGAAACGGTAAATTCAGAGGAAAAACAAAAAAGAGAGGTTGAAATAAGAAATCAATGGGGTTTACCAAGTAATCATGCTTTTGATGTAAGAACAAAATTCGGTAAAAGATTAACAATAACTATTTTATTAAATGATAGATATATTACAGCTTTAGTTGATGCGGGTTCAGCAGTCACAATTGTTGACGAAAAGATGCTTTTGGCATCTGAAAAATTAAATTTGGCGCATTGTATTGAAAGATTACAATCAGTTACAGGTCATTATCTCGCTATTGAAGGAACTGTACAAGTATCAATAAAAATTGGTGGCAAGACTATTACAACAAATGTATTAATCTCAAAAAGTTGCCCAGAATCATTATTACTTGGTATGGATGTTTTGCAACAGTTAGAAGGTGTTTCTCTAGATTTAAAAAGCGGAAATTTGGTATCCATACCTGATGGAAAAAGTTGTATAGAGTAACCGACGTGTTTATCATCGAAAATTTAGAAATACTTTATCAAGTAGAATTAATATATCATGCAGATGTAGTCAGTCACATCAAAGGAGATCTACTTTTTCAACCAAATGAGGAGTTTATGAAGAAATATGATATTCAAATGTGTAGCGAAATAGTATCAGTCTCACAAAAATCAATACCGGTTAGGTTTGTCAATTTCGATGTAAAACCGAAAATCATACAACCACAAACAAGAATTGGAACTGTATCTTTAGTACAGGAAGTAAAAATTCCAAAAAGTATTCCTCCAGGTGTAAAAAGATATGATTCACCAGTAGTAACAAGTCCAAATTTAACGGAAAGTCAGAGAGCTAGGTTCACGGCATTACTTAGAAAATATGATAAAGTATTCGCAAAACATGAATATGATTTTAGAAGAACACATATTATGGAATATGAAATACCATTGTTGGATGAAACTCCGATCAAGCAAATACCTTACAGAATCCCATATGCGTTACAGGATGAAGCTCAAAAACAAATTAAAGGAATGTTAAAGTTTGATATTATTCGACCCAGTTTCTCACCATGGACATCACCTATAGTGCTGGTGAAAAAGAAAGATTGATCACAAAGATTTTGTGTAGATTATAGAAAATTAAATACAGTGACGAGAAAAGACACTTACCCTTTACCATTAATCAATACAATGTATGATAAAATGGGAAATTCTGAAATCTTTACAACAATTGATTTACATTGTGGATATTGGCAATTTGGAATAAAAGAAGCGGATAAAATGAAAACTTCATTTACAGAGGGTAAAGGATTATATGAGTTTAATGTCTTACCTTTCGGTTTAATCGGAGCACCTGCATTTTTTCAAAGATGGATGAATTTTACTTTAATGGACATTCATCATGTTATAGTCTACATTGACGATATTATTATTTTTCAGAAACTTATGAAGAACATGAAATAGATGTCGAATTTGTATTGGAAAGATTAGCAATGGCTGAATTAAAAATTAAGCCAACAAAATGCAGTTTTGGAAGAACACAAGTAGTATACGTTGGACATCGTATATCAAAAAATCAATTAAAACCCAGCTATGATAATATTAAAAAAGTGAAAGAATTTCCACCACCAAAGAATATTAAAGAACTTCAACAGTTTTTGGGACTTGCTGGATACTATAGACGATTTATAAAAAATTTTGCTCATATTACAAATCCTCTTAATATGTTATTAAGAAAAAATATTAAATTTGTTTGGAATGATGATCAAAAAAATGCTTTTGAAACATTAAAACAAAAGTTAATTAATGAACCAATTTTACATTGTCCCGATATGTCAAAACCTTTTATATTGATGACTGATGCAAGTGGTTATGCACTTGGTGCAGTCTTAGGCCAACAAAAAGAGGGAGAAAAATATCATGTAATTGCGTATGCGAGTCGAACCTTAAAACCTCATGAGAAAAGGTATGCAACGATTGAGAAAGAAGCTTTAGCCATTATTTTTGCAGTCACTGAGTTTCGACAGTACATCTACGGAAAAGAAATTATTCTTTACACAGATCATAGCCCTCTTCAATGGTTAATGAGTCACAGAGATTCAGTAAGCAAGTTAATTCGATGGGCATTGAAACTCCAAGAATATAATATTCAAATCCGTTATCGTACTGGTAAAGCCAATGCTAATACAGATGCACTATCGAGATTAAACGAACCAGATAATAGTATTGAAACCAGTATACCAATAAAAAACAATGTAATTAGTGCAGTTCGAGAAATAACAGATTTTGAAAAGTTTAAAACAGATCAAGATTTAGACGAGAGTATTCAAGAAATTAAAAATCGTGCAACGCCTATATCGAAAATGAAACATTTAAAATATTTAATCGAACAAGGAAAAATAGTTCTACTATTAGTCTTATGAAATCCTTTTCTTCAAATTTCAGTTTTGTTATCCAGTTTGTTTGTGTCAGTTACTATCAACAGACGATAATAATTCCACTTGTAATTAGCAACAATTACGCTCCTAAAGCTCTCGCTATGTTTATTAACAAAAGAAGTGTGTTCTCCTTCATTGATTTGAGAACTTGAATTAATGAACAGGAAATTAAGAAATTAATGAACAAATGAGAGTTCTTGTATTCATTGTTTGCTAACAATGAGAAATTGTAATGATTCTTTTGAAGCATAAAGCTCTATGATTATTGTGACTCTTATTGAAATTTTAAAAGCTCAAAATAATAATTATGATTTCTTATTCGATTTATTTATTAATATTTTATATATAGATTTTAAATGATTTTTTAGTGATTATTTGACTGTCGTCTAAATATCGAGGACGATATTTTTTATTGGGGAGAGATCTGTTAGGGTTTAAAAAAATACTTTCGTGAACAATTTTGATAAAATTTTATATAGGAAATTTTTAAATAATTCTTTTAGTAAAACTATTAATTTCAAACAAAATAATATTTAGTTTAACAAAACTTGGAATTAAAAATTATAAATGTTTGATTTACTTCATCAAAAATTATAAATATTTTAGTCTTTGTTTTATCTAATCAATTTTCAAGGCTGATGAAAACTGCTATATAAACAGCAGCAAATTTAGTTTTAGTTTGCCCAAAAAATATCTGCAAGAAATTTACTCAAAGAAGAAGTCTCTGTAACAAGTAACGTAAATACAAAACTTATTTTATTTTTATTTTATTCTTTTAAAATATTGATAAACCATAAGTATCCTGTATGGGAGAAAAGGGTTTATTCTAAAGAGTACAATATCGTTCGTTTTGGGAGATTCACAGTTTTTGCTGTAATCTATTAACTCGTACGAAATATTGTTTTGTGTTTTGTTCTGTCATCAAGAATTTAATTATTATTATTATTTTTGACTTGTCAATATTTGTTATATGAAATAAAGTTTCATAAAAGAATTTGTGTTCATTATTCATATATTTATTTTGAAAGTCCTTTCTGATTAATTGGAGTCAGATCAAAGATTAAAGATTTCAGATTAAAGATTATTAATTAAAGAATAAAGAATAAAGATTTACGATTATAGATTAAAGAATAAAGATTTGTGTTTAAAAAGTGAATATTTGAATTAAAGATAATTTAATATCCAACATAAGTTTGTTTTGGCGATTTGATGTAAGGCAATTGTAAACAAGTAATGCATAAATTATCAGTTTCAAATACAATTCTCAATATGTAATGATAGGGAAAAATGCATGTAGTTGAAGGGTTTCGGTTACAGTATACAGGTGTAGAGGTTTTAAAGCATATATGTATCTCGCGTGTAGTTATATGGTTTTAATTATGTTGCCGAGGTACGAAACATAACATTATTATGCCTCTTCTTCAAGGGAGTCTGACTTCAAATAGTGTTTTTTCAAACCCCCTTCTCATTGCTTCTTCTTTCTGTACACAATCATCGAGCTTCTCAACATTTCTGATAATTAGCTGATCCCGGGTTCACATTTCGTACCTCAACAGTATCTGGGTGAGAAGTTTCTTCAGCAAGGTTTGAAGCAGAACTCTATCTTGTAATTCATGCTTTGTGCCAATCTTTTTCAATTTCCCCAGTACGTTTTCATCTTAGAAAATTTCTCAATTCCCTCTAGAGTTTCCTCTCTCAAGGCTTGAAAAGACTCTATATCTTCCAAGATTGAAAAATCTAGTGGTCTATCTGCTTCGTATATTGTTTCCATTCGCTGCAATGGAAATTTAAAGGTGGCCTCCCCGTAACCAAGATTCTCAGTTAATCGGAGAGCGGATAACTCAGTTAGTTCCTGAGATGAATGAGTTTCTCTTCTTTTGATATGTATATTGTGTCAATGCAGAGATTGAATGCAGTTCTCCAACTTTCATACCCTCTGATATTACTACTGAACACTGGGATCGTAAGACGTTTAAAACCGTTCTGTTTTCTCTCTCTAAAATCAGGTTCTTTAATAGAGAGGACTTTCTATCTCAGATTTATATACATCTTCTTTCCGTAGCAACAGAACATCATCTCTTCAAACTTCACCTCTATTTCTCTCAAATTTTCTTCGATCTCCTAGGTTTCGTCTAATATACTCTTCAGTGACTCAAAATTCTAGAGTATTTTCATATATTTTTTTCGTATTGGTCTCTGGCTTCTTTTTTCCCTCCACTTGTTGCTGGGTCAAATAATTTATTTCTGCATCTCGTGAGATGTCCTTTCTCAAACCATTTTTTCATGAGGTCTTCCGAAAATATTTTCTCTAAATCATCCAAATCAAAGCCTCATTTCAGTCTCAGTAGCAGCTGCACATTTACGTCTTTCTGGATTTAATAATCCCTCAGTGTCTGGAGACATTCGAATAACAAGAAAAGTAGAGTTTTGAAAACGATTGACGTGAGCTGGGTTTAGACCGTCGTGAGACAGGTTAGTTTTACCCTACTATATAAACCGTCATTACAATAGTAATTCTGTTCAGTACGAGAGGAACCATAGATTCGGATCACTGGTAAATGTGCTTGATCGAAAGATCAGTGGCACGAAGCTACCATCCGAGAGATAGTAGCTTTTGATTTCACTAAATTTGGCCTTTAACCCTTTTATATTCACTTTTCAAAAGGGCATATTTTCCAAAATCAAATACACATTTTTGGCGAATCCTTCAAATTCTCAAATCAAAATAACAGATTTTTAAATCTTTATTCACTTTGACTACACAAACAATTTTCGAGCCACAAAAGTTGCTAAGTAACTGATTACTTAAAAGAATGATGTTTTTTTAATTTAAATTTCTTTTTTTAACTTTCTTTTCAAAAAATTTAATCCGAAAATTTAAAAACTCAATCCGAAACAATTAGAAAGTTCGATCGTCGTTGAGACGACGTATTAGTTAAATACGTAAAATCAGGTTTTCGAAATGCACAGGGGTACCTCAACTAGTCTCCAAATATTTACCATTCAATATTTTAAATTCTTCCTCTATATCGTTGAGATACTGCAGCTCCATTGACTTCCCCTTCTGCATTCTCCTTTCCCTGTTTCTTTGAGGTTGTCCTCCCGTTGTTTTTCATCTTCAGATCTCCTTCCTCTTAGACACATCGTGAGATGAAATGTCATGTCCCTCTTGATTCCATTTTCTTTAATTATCTTTTTGTCTTCTAAAATGTTCCAGCAAAGTATATCCGCTGGAGATAATTTGAAATTCCCTTCTTATCTCAAATTGTTTCCTTTAACTTCTCAACAGTATCAATAATTTTGACATTCACAAAACAGGGTTTTTCTAGAAAGTGATTTTAAAAATAATTGTATCTATTTTTCGTGGTATCTATCAATTTTCTTTTCTTTTCTTCGGCTGTTTTACACAATATTCATCGATTTGATCGTTCATTAATATAACTTCAGAGTCTCTCTCTAATCTCACTGAATGACTTACAACTTTTTAACTCTCATCCTTAATTTTATTACTTTCTATTTGATTCTCTTTTATCTAAGAAACATAATCCATTCAAACACATCATCTTTACAAATATTGAAATTCGAATGAAATTAAAGACACTTCAATGCTTTTTATAACTGAGATTGTATTTAAGAATTCTCAGTTTAACACTTTAATTTTTCATCGAATTCTTTTTTTAAATTTTAATTTGCTGTAACATATTCTGAATAATACTTAATAAAAGATATTAATTAAAAGATCAATAAAGAATATTAAGAAAGCTCTATCCAAAATACAGTCAGACCCCTCGTGTCCGTCGGGATCGGTTTTTTAGAAAGTGTGACGGATATGAGAGATCGTTTTCAATAGCGATTTGAAGCTCCGTCAAATGAAAATCGCGACGGAATGAGAGGGACCGATACGAGAGGTCTGACTGTAATATGAGATGTGGTAATCAATGACGAAGAGCCCATTTCAGTTTTGATACAGGTTGAACCAATGATAAAGTGGACTGTGAGGAATATTTTAAATTTGGTATGTTGAATTTTGTATGTTGAGTTTAGTATTTGGAAATGTGTTTCTCCCACCCAGATGGAAAATTGATATTTTGTATGTTCACGATGAATAATTATTCGAGTATAATTTACATTTTTTAAAGTACAACATAAGATATTTTAAAGACTTTAAAAATATTAAATCGTTTCAAATTTTTATATTAAAATTTAAATAAAATAAATAGTTTTAACTAAGTTTTAAATTAAATAAATGTTCTTTCTTTACATAAAATCATTTTTTAAATAAAATTAATATGTAGATAAAATTATTACTAAAATTACAAAATTTGAACTTTAAAAATAAAATCTGAAAATAATGAAAAATTTGTTCGAATAATTGTTTATTAAAAAACATTAAAAAAATTTCATCAATTTAGAACGATGTCGAATTACGAAAGCTTTGCTGAGAGTTGTCCAAAAGACAATTCTAATTGTATTTAAAATAAAAGTTCGAAAACCCATGTTGGTGTTCTTAATAGAGACCATTATTAATGTTAGATTCAGATAAGAAATCGGAAATGGTATTAAATCCTTATCATTTTGTCCAGACTTTGCACAATTGAGTAGGTAAAAAATCTTCGATATTGAATAGCTCAGATTTATTTAGTTGGCAAAGAATTCATGAAATTAGCGAACAATGGTGGAAAAGATGGCAACAATAGTTGATTCTTATTAGACGAAGACAAAAAAATCGTAACACTTTATTACAAAAGATTAAAAAAAAAGAAGAACAAAAAAACAAAAGAAGATACTGTATTGGAATTAGATAGAGATGATCGAAAAGAAAAATGGAAGTTAGTGCAAATTGAGAGATTGACATTTCGCTCAAACTAAAAAGCGAGAGTAGCGGAGATTAGACGTCAATGACGAGATATTTGGAGTGCTCAACAAACTGTGTCCGCTAGAAATAGAAAAATGATGAAAAAAGAAATCAAACAAAAGCGAAAGAGATTAAGATGAGATATTTTAATCAATTGGAGGGAAGCATATTCCGGATTCGGAGAATTAAGTTAAAAAATAAAAATTTAATATAGACACTTCCAATACGTTTTAGGTTATTATATATTTTATGTAAATTACTGTTTTATTTCAATGGGAAAAATATTGAGACAATCGGGATTTTTTGAATTCGAAGTTTTTTGTACTTGGTAATATTTCTTTTGAAATTGATTTTGTCTTTTTGAAATTTGGAGAACAAATTAGTAAAATAAATGTCAGTTTAATACGAAAATTTGTAATTCAAATGAATTTGAAAGAAACATTTCTGACCAGCCGAGAACTTTAATCCGTTACATTAAAAGATTATTTTGAGTTTAATTTTGAGGAACAAACAGAGATTA
Source organism: Girardia tigrina (assembly GCA_001938485.1). Classification (NCBI taxonomy): domain Eukaryota; kingdom Metazoa; phylum Platyhelminthes; order Tricladida; family Dugesiidae; genus Girardia; species Girardia tigrina. Next base: position 31,977 of record MQRK01226633.1, read on the forward strand.
CGATTTCAAATAATTGGGATGTGATAAAATATTTAAATTTCTCAAAAATGTGAGTATCAAAAGTGAATATAATATTCTACACTGAGATATTTTAAAATGTCCTAAAATCATTCATAAAAATTGTAGTCTCGCGATCGATTCGTATCTAAAAAAAGATTTTTGAGATTTGCCTTCAAAATCATTTGCTCGAAAGTTTTAAGTTGATAATAAATGAAATTTTGAAAAGTAAAAATCGCATTTACTATCTCCGAAAGTACACACCCTCAAAATCATTACGACGTATAACCCAAGCAAGTATGAAATAAGAAACAAGATCTAGTGGACAAAATTGTAAAGGCTGAGTACTAAAGATATTAGTTGGTTGACAAACTAATTTCATATTTAAAAAATTCGAAATTGATTTTATTCAACAATATTTACATAAGAGATATCTACAAATTAATCTTCAAAACGAGGTTCTCTACCCAACAATACGGCATGCCCAGATTTTCCAGCATCCATTTTAGTTACTTCTGTCCAAATGTTTGTGGAAGGATCATATACCTCAACGCTTGTTAAAAATTCATTTCCATCGTAACCTCCTACATATTTTCAATTTTCATTTACAAAAAAAAGAAGTGTACCAAACACCCAAATTTTTCCTTGATACACTGTAGCCCCAAGAGCAGAACGTGGGCGAATCATAGGGGCCACGAAATCCCATCTGTCTTTATCGGAGTCATATCTTTCAACAGATCGTAACTGACAAGCAGAATCATATCCTCCAATTGCATATATGTATTGGTCCAATGCAACCACGCCTAAAAAAATACTAATTTCCAATTAAAATTTCGACTCATACCAGCTCCTGATCGCGTTCTATTCAAACTGGCAACAAATTCCCAATTGTCTTCATCTGGATTGTACCGTTCTACAGATCCCAATCTGTTTTCCCCATCAAAACCACCCACAGCATATAATAAACGATTAATGGTGGCAACACCTAAACCTATTCTGCAATTATTCATTGAAGCAATTGGAGTCCATTGACCGCTATCCGGATCAAACCTTGTAATAAATACAAAGGCTTATTTAAACAAAATTTAAATATTTGTCTAAATGGCCTATAAAAAGTCATTAGTATAATTGCAAAAATTACTAGTGTCCAATAATATTTTCTGAAATACATGAATAAACTAGAATAATTAAAATTTTCATGAAAAGTAGATCAATAAACTTTAATTAAAATTACTGTAACTAGTTATTCGACTGAAATTAAGAATTAAAACTTTTATATTTATATAATATTTGTCTAAAAAGTGTGTTGGTTTGTTTGTTTCTTTGTCGATCACGCTTTTCAATGTGAAATTGCGGACGAACCAGAGTATATCTATTTAAGATCGTAGTCAATCTGGATAGCCCACGTCAATACATTTTTTTCGGTGTAGCGAGTTTGCCGAATGACTCCCAGAAGCCAATGAAATCGATCGAAAACCGTACAAGTCGTTAAATGGTTAAATTAACACTGATTTCGAATGACGATTCCTACAAAGAATTTCGTGTAAATTTTTATGAATATATCAATAAAATACTAATTTATTTGATAAATGACCATTTTTATCACGTATTTACTAATTATATTTCTAAAAATCAATTTAGATTAAATTTGCAAAATTTCGTTATCATCTGATTCACGGTTTGTCGGTCAAGCTCAAATTTTACTATGATCATATATATGCTGATA
>MQRK01226633.1:35023-45628 GCA_001938485.1 Girardia tigrina
TATATATATATATATATATATATATATATATATATATATATATATATAGTCAGGTGCAATGTTTGTGAACGCTTGTTTACATACTGCTTTTTGTTGTTGCACTGCATGTTTGTGTATTCCTTGTTAAGTATACATAAACCATTTAAATGATTAAATGCATTTTATTTTTATTACTTTTCAAGTTATAAATTGTCATTATTTATTTTAAAATCATGCCTATCCGCGGCAAGGAGCTAACAACAGAACAGCGTGTAGCAGTTTTTGCATTGCAGAAGCACGGCGTTTCTTATCGACAAATAGCTACAACTCTTAATGTTTCTCTTGGAGTTGTGTGTCATACTGTTCATAGAAAAAGGGAGACTGGTTCCTTATGTTCAAGATCTCGATCTTGTCGTCCAAGGTCAACCAGTCAAAGAGACTGGTTGAAATATTAATATTAATATTAAATATCAATACACAAAATACTATGGTTTTTCGTGTTTTATGTGCCAGTTATGACAAGTTTTGATAAATTTCTGTCTTATTATAATGTTCTAATAAAATCTTTGTATTTTGGTGTGCTTTTATCAATATAATTGCAATTGGGTGCAAAAGACAATTTAACAACAAGCGTTCACAATCAGACGTATAAACTGAAATCCGCTGTTTTTTTTTACTGAAAAACCACTTTTTATGTAAAGTCAAAAAATATTTATTCGAAGTTAATTTTAAAAGCTATGGAGTGACGGTCATTAATTCGTCAGACTGAACAATGTCTATTAAAATATTCCTCGTTGATAAAAATGAGAAAAAAAACCCTTGTTGTTTCTGAATCTTTATTTGCCATATTAACATTCAATTTGTAACAACGAATCACAAATCTATTAAAATTTATTTTTTACTCAATATACTTTCAAAATAGATATTATTTAAACAAATAATTATCTATATTTTTTCATGTTAAATATTTCATTTAAGAAATAAATTTAACATGTAACACAATTTTTCACAATTTTTTTATCCGTTTAAATAAATACTAATTCGCATTATTTTTCACATAATTTAATTTAAAATTTAATATAAAATACATTTAATATAAAATACATTTAATATAAAATATATTAGACAAAATAAAAACTCAATATATCATTTCATTCCAAATAACAAATAAAATCTGGTAACCTGAATTAAATTATAATGTACAAAATATTACCGAGTATTTAAAATGTATTTCTTGTAAATATTCGTTACAAAAGTAATTGTAAGTAAGTAAAGTTTAGTATTGGCATTTGAAAGTTTTTATCTCAGTAATTAATCTTTATACAATAAAAATAGCACAACATATTTAAAGATAAAATTCGCTTTACACCATAAAAATATACAGTTTATTTTCATAAATTTATTAAATTGTATATATAAATCTCCTTCAGTAAAAATATATAACATCGAATATTAGGAAAACACAACAAAAGTATTTTTCCTCGCTACCTACACATTTTCTCCACTTCTCGGATAATTTGAATTCTTCATATTTCGAGGCTAACCACTCGTCAAGCTACTTTCTGACATCTTATGAATCAAAGTCCGGTTGGGTGAGCGCGTAACACATTGACGAAAACGGATGGTAGTCCAAGAGAGCTAGGTCTTGGGAAAACCTCCAAGTTGAGTGTCTCCAAGTAGTTTTGGACTATTTTTGACGTGTGCGATGGAGCATTGTCGTGGAGAAAAATCAACTTCTCATGTCTTCGTACATAACACGGCCTTTTTTCAAGTAAAGCATGGTGCAATTTGATTTGACAGTTTCACCAGGTTTAACAGCTCATAGTAGATGACCCCCTGCGGATCCCACCAAATGCACTGCATCGTCTTACGTCCAAAGCGATTTGATCTTGGAGTAGATGTTGATAGTTGGCCTGGATCAACCCACGATTTTTTTCGTTTAGGATTCTCAAAGTATATCCATCTTTCATCGCCAGTTACCACAAGATGCAGCATCCAATTTTTTTGTCTGACAAGCAAGATTTCTCATGTGGTTTAGCACCGCTCAATCTGCCTATCATTCAATTCATGGGGTACACATTTTCCGATTTTTGAACGTCTTCCATGACACGTAAGCGCATGGAAATGGCTGGTTGAGTAACACCTAATTGCTCAGCAAGTATTTTTTGCGATTGGATATCGTCAGGAAACATACTGTGAGGAGTGAGTGTTACCGAAGACGATATTATTTTCAAAAGTACGCCGCTGTAGCGCTGTAGAAAGTATTTCAACTTGATATACTCCCGTTTATATATCAAAGCAATGTTTATGTAATCATTATGTAATTTAAATCATGAAAATACTTTCAATAAAGTTGAAGAGGATGGTGTTTACACATTGATTTTAGGATCAAAGGCTTTGATCGACAATGCTTCACACATAACCCTTTCCCAATAATTATCAAATTGGGAACACAAAATCTTAAAATTACTTACATTAACTTTATTATTCAAACAGTTCTTCTTATGTTGAGCAATATTGCTATCACTTTCCCTGCGATTTTGTTCCTGAATTCATTTACAGAGATGACGACAAGTCTCTCCGATGTATATGGCATCACATACATTACATTTATATTGATAAACTAAATTGGAACATAAACCAGTTGGAGTGATAGATTTACTACTAAACAAACTTCATATCTTGCATGATCTAGATACCATTTTTAAATTCAATAAATTATTTTCATCATGTTTCATAATAGAGTTTTTGACTTTTCTGAAACCTTCAGAGAAGAGAACAGTCAAAACAAAGCCAATATTATCATAATTATTATTTATCTGATTGTTATTTCTATTTTTATCGCTATTTATTGCATTTGATTTTTCATTCACATTTCCCGATTTAATTAATTTATCGACAGTTTCACGAGTTAATTTTTCAACTATCGATTTGGAATATCGATTTTTATTAAGTAAATCAATTAACTTATCAATACTTTCATTACATTTGGCGTACGTAGACGAAAGTGTCCCAGATCTATAGATCAAACCTTTTATTATATTTCTTTTATATTTAGGTTCACAAAAACTGTTAGGGGTTGTATATAACCCTGTATCAGTTTTATTTCAATAGATCCCAATTTCAAAATGGTCATTTTTCGTTCTTTCTATCAACATATCTAAGAATGGTAAAACATTATTGTTTTCATATTCTACCGTGAATTTTATATTTAAATGTAGGAATCCATATAATTTAAGAAAGGTTCAACTTGTTCTTTATTATCAAACAATAGAAAAATATCATCTAAATAACGTTAGTAGGTGGCAATTTCCTATTTTTTCTAAACTTATCCATTTTAATAAATTATGGGTCACTTAAAATACTTTACTTTTAAAACCATATACTTATTAAACCATCTCATAATTTTAATATTTATTCTTTTACTAGTATTATATTTTGTACAAACTTCATTGTTCGCGTTGTGATTGCCTTTAACCCTTACTTAAGCCCAATTTAAATTAAAATATTAAATAAATAAAATTAAGTAAAATTAAATTAAATAAGTAAAAAAAATTAAAAAATTAAATATTGTATTAAGTAATTAAAGTAAAAAAAATTAATTAATGAAGAACTAAATAAAAAAAATAATTAAATAAGTTAAAATAAATTTAAATACTAAGTAATTTAAATATAATGATTAATGATCACAAAAAAATGAATTATTGTTTATCTATATTGATTCCTATTGAAGTTTGATTGTGTAAATAAAAATATGAGAATAAAAGAAATTGTTTTTTTAATGTGTATGCGTGTCGTAGTGTTTGGGGAGAAAAAATGTCTGGTATGTGTGTTGTGTGTATAAATGTATTTTAATTGGTGATATGTTGCATGTTGTGTTTGTGTGTTAATGTTTGTTCTGTAAAGAATTTGACAAATTTAAATAAAGAATTGCAATTAAAAAAACAAAAAAATTGTCGTAAAAAAAATAATTGGTTAAATGGATCAATGTAATAATAAATAAATGTTGGTCAATTTGAATCTTATTGATTGATGTTTGATTTGAATTATTATCAATTGAAAATGGTTATTAAAGAAATGCCAAAAGATGCGTTTTATGATAAATTAACTTATCATGTCAATAAGAATATCGTTTTCGAATTAATTCGTAAAAATGGAGAAAATTAAAATATTTTTGGATATTTAAATTTGAAAATAAATTTATGATTTTCTGTGGGTCGATTGAATCCATATTTCAATATATCGTATGACAAAAAACTCTAAAATGATAACATAAAAGCTGATGATTTCGAAAAGTCTCTTCTCGCTAACATTCGTTATGTGTATCGTAATATTGATCTATACAGAGAAGCTTTGGAAAACGAGGATTTCAAATATTTCGAAAAGCCAATTGATGCTTATAAATATGATGATAAATTGTTTGAAATTTATTACGTTTATGGAACTGAAATGGAGCGTATGCATTGTCAATTAGTTTGTGTGATATTGAGAATTATTCTTAATTTGATTCTTTTGAGCACAAACCAAATACTTCCACCACCTGCTAAAGATGATAATAATTCAACAGCCGCAGATATAACATCAATATCAACATCTTCTCTAAATAAAATGTTTTCTAACGATTCTGTTGCTTATTTAACATTAAAATGACAGCAAACTTGTGTCGTTTTGTTTATTAAATCTTGATCATTTGTTACAACTGTGGATGAATCAATCATCTAAGGATCAGAAAAATTCAGGAAAAGAATTGTCGATAATAAAAACCGAAAACCCCTCCGCTGAGATACAACATTCATCACTATATACATCGCATTGAAATATTAATATACACATTTAATACAATATAGATTCAATAATGAACATCGAACTATTCACAGACTACAATAGTTTATATTAAGTTTTCATTTGTCATTCTTTCCCCATTGCAATCGAATATATATTCTGGAATTTTTAAAACAAATTAACCTGGTCAATTGTCACCCACTTGATTATAAACATTCATTTTAAGTAATTACTTAATATTGTATAGTTTGTTAAAATATTATTTTCATTGTTAACATAAATAAATAAATTATAAATCAACAGCTATTTTTTATAAATAATAATTGAGATTAATTTGGTTAAAAATGTATAAAATATTTTTAATAAATTCAAATACTTTTCTGCCGAATTATGATGCATTACAGACGGATGAGGACTTTGTGTGGATAATGTTGCAGAACCTCCAACTGCATAAATAATATCATCAACAATTCCAACCGCTACTCGATGCCTAGGAATAGACATAGGGGCACAGATTTGCCATGTATTGGTTTGAGGATCATAACAATCAACATGAGGAGTATCAAAATTGCACAATTCACTATTATTACGGCCTCCAATCAAATAAACCCTGCCATGAACTGAACAAGCTGCTAAACCACTTCGGGCAGTTGGTATATCGGGTAATTGACGCCATTTTCCAGTAACGGGAGAATAACATTCAAAAGTTGCTAAAGAATGGCGAAAATATCCTCCAGCAGAATACATAACCTTAAAATATTTGTATTATGGAAACTTTATAATAGCATATTAAAAAAAGTTTATGCAGAATAACCCAGTTATCTTATTCTATTGAATTACATTTCTGAAAAGATTTCTATTTAAATTCATGATTAATCTTAATTTATTAAATATCATATTTTTTATTATGTAGAAATGCCAGTTATAAAATTTTGTTTCACAAATACTTAAAATTTCACATTTCATTACGTCATTAAAACCTTAAAAAGAAACAATAATAATTCAATTTCAACGAATATTTTATTCTGATCAAGATGGCACACAAATGTGATACATTTAGTACCATAAAGTACCAAAAATAAATCAATTTATAGTACAACCGATTGTTTTGAAGAAACTCTAAATGTTATCCTAGCTTTAAGAGATGGACCCAAAAGATACATCATAACATCCTAAGTATTAACAAAGTAATTAAACAAATATCCGCATCACGAAAGGTCGATATCTTCAGCGTCACCGATAAAAAATTAAAAACAGAGTAGGTGGCGCAGTGGTGTGACTGCAGCGGATTGTTGACGATGGCGACTCTAATGGCAGAGGGGAAGAACAAAATAATCTCACCCGGAAAGAGGAAATAAAATAGAGTCATTTTTTTATTTTTAAGGTCATTAAATTCCGTGCCCTAATCATTACAATTTAGGAAAAATACACATAAATGTACAAATTTCCTAAATCTTCAACTAAATTATGTTAGATATAGCATATAAAGAATTGAACATACAAATACTAAATTTATCTTTTAACATGATTGGTTTTAAAATAAAATTCCAGTGAAGCAGGAATTTACTTGTCTGGTCTTCTGTAACCGGATTAAGTGATAAAAATGCCAATATTTACATGATTGAGAATTATATGAATGTTTATTTTAAAATCTGTTTGATTTAATAGTTTACTAAAAAAGTTAGCTTATTTAAAGACGAATAAAATTGAATTATTTGTCGATAATAAAACTTTTGTTTTATCATTACTAAATTTACAATATTAATTTTGAGTTGAAAACCGATTTATAAAACAAATATTTATTGAAGCACGCGTTCATATTGTCAAATATTATGATAGCAAATAACGTCGCCAGAATTTTTTATACAGAATACAGTTAAATAACAATGAAATATTGGGAAAACGTTTACGTTTTCATAAATTATTTTATCTTATAAAGATTACATGTAATATGAAAATTTCTGTAAAAGAAACAGAAAATGAGTTTCCATTTAAGACATCTTACACATTATCAAATATCTAAAAAATCACAAAAACTGATGATAAAAATGTGAAATCACAAAACATTAATATAAAAAGAATATTAATAATAATTTTTATACAAAATGAATTATTACATTGTCTCACGTCACGATACCAAATATGGTAAAGTATGAAATATGCAACATATAAAATTACTGAATGTTGAAACACTTTGAAATAACTTCGTGATTTCAATTGAGTTTGTGCTACTGAGCCACTGAATAAAAAATGAATATTGTGATTTAACCAATTTAATCTATATATTGTGTTCATGCATAAGCATGTCGAAATAACCTAATGCCAGGACTGATTATTACTACCGCTTTTTTATTTTAATTTTTGAGATTGAAATGAAAACTGAAAAATAAAATTATCTCATTTTTTATTAATTAATTTAATTTAATATGTCTTGCCTTTCGAAAAATTTTCGTACAATTTTCCAAACTTTTGTTTACATGCCCTAAAGTATTAATATTTTTTATAGATCTTATTGTTTTTAATAGCTGTATTCAATAATGGCATTTGTTTAAATGAAACTTAAGTCGATATGACTAATGGATAATTTACAGGAACAACTTTGATTATCAGAAAAATTATTTAACTAGTCTGAGTTTATCATTGTCAATAAATGTGCGTAAAATAAACTAGTATGTTCTTTGTGCTTAATTGTGTCAAATTAGATAGGGACTCACCTTTAATTTGTTCAGACATTTATGAGACTTATCTTCATTTTATCTAGGCACGAAAGTTATTACCATGTAAAAGTATTGGTATAACAAAATCTAAACCTCGTTAAAATATGAACTATATTAGATTTATTGGTTACATATAATCTAAAAATGCTTAAGTTTATAAAAATTAATAAGAAAGGAAAAGTCGAAGAAATTCGTCTTTACCCATATTTCAATTACTTTCTTCGGTTCTAAGACACTTAACTATAACTTATCTACTAAAATGCCTGTAACTTATACGACTTGATTATTAATACGAATATTTATTACATAATATTATTGATTTTTAATTTTCTTTAGCGTATTGTAGTTTCTAATAAATATTCATATTAATAATTTGTTTGATCCACCCTGAGAGATGGGTACTACGTCCACTGTGCTGGGTTAAAGTTACAAAATAAATCCAAGAAATTAAAGCTCAGGAAGAATCTAATATTAATAAATAAAAAGTTTTGCCAATAGTAAAATATTAAATTATCAGAAAATTCATCAAGTAATAATTAAAATGCCAGTGAATATTTAGAATTATGCTACAGATTCCTTCCTCAAACTTAATTGGCTAATGAAATACAAGTAACAATCGCCATCAAAACTTTATTGCTAATTCAAATAGTACTGGAATCAGTATTGAAAATTTGCAGCTTCTTAAAAATGAACTGCAAATTGAAATCAATTTGTTATTTCCAAAACAAGTAAAACATAAAGCGTGATCAATAAACTTAGAGAAGGTTCACAAAATACACTGAACAAAGTTTTTCATTACATATGAAAATTATTTAAAATCTTTTTAATTTAAAATTAAATTATTTTTAATTAGTAAGAATGAAAGAAAATACCAATCAGCCATCTGGGTGGGAGAGACACAATCCGAATCAACATACAACATGCACAATATAAAACAACAAACAATTCAAAATATTCCTCATATTGGCAATTTGGTTTTAGGCCAAAAAGAGGTACGTTGCAGGCCATTAGTTGCAGTGATTACACTTCACATTCGGACAATCTCTTCTTATGTGGCCTTCTTGACATGCTTAACATTTTACAGTTCTATAATAATTGTTTTTCGGTTTGAATCCATTATTTCCTTGGTTCCTATTGTTGTTTTCGTAATGTCTGTACGGGGTTCTTTCTTTGTGTACAGCTTTTATGTCTAGTTACAGTGTTCCAATTATTTTGTTTGTTTACCGCCGTATATGCTGCAACTGTTTCCTCACTTTCCATTTTACGTAGTTCGTACATATTGGTAACTATACTTTTTATAACTTTGGTTTCAGTTGTTCCTCTCAGTTTTAATTCTTTTTTGATTTCATAAACTATCAACCATAGCAAGATATATAGACAATTTTTCTAAATGTTAGTAAATTCACTAGTTCTTCTGCTTTTTTATGTTTTGTCTGGGTTGGAGGATCCCCGCCGTAAGTTCAACAACTTCATTGTATCCAGAATGGATTTTTCTTTGGAAAACGCAGCCTTCAGTTTTTCTTTTTTTCAGTTTAATTTTTACCATCCATTTCTGAATATCTTTTTTATTCCCGTCGATGTGATAAACACAGTCACCATCATTATTTTTCTCTCTTCTGCTACTCTCATAATGTCGGAAAAGCGTTCGAAATTATCAATGAAATCTTCCAAATCCGATTCTGATCTATTGAATTTTTCACATCCCATAATGTTCGTGATCACATGAGCCATGGTCGTCATATTAGCAACATCACAATTTTCATGTAAACATTTATTAACAACACAAACAGACTCATTTTCAGTAGCACAATCTGCGGGAAGCATCGTTCTTGATTAATATGTTTTTTGTATACATATTCAAATCTTTGATTTAATTAATAAGATAAAATAATATTAACTTTTAATTTCTCAAAATTTTATTGGATAAAAATTCATTAAGTAAATTGTACAATAAATATTAACTTTTATATTATATTAAATTCCATAATTATAAATGGTTTTACTAAAAAATATTATTAAAATTTCTAATTATAAAACTTTTTAATTAATTAGTATTTAAACATTAGACTCATGACATTAATCTCATTTAGATTTAAATAATTAATCAATAACATATCAATCCCATCTGAGTAGGAGAGTCATCAATCTAAGCAATATAAATAAAAAACTTAAAACATTCAATGACTTTTTTAAATTTCAATATCTGTTATATAAAGTCAACTGGTGACCAGAGATTACGTGATAATATCTTGTTTTCTGCATTTGCAAGTTTTTCTCTAAACCTTGTAAGAATTTCCGAATTGTTGGAAAATTGAAAAAAACAAACAAAAAAATTGCTAGAAAATTGAAACAAAGCTTGCAAACTATAATACCATCCTTCAATACTATTAGTTGTTCTAGCTAAACCTTCAGAAGCGGTTTTAAAATGATTCCACGATTCTATTGAAAAAAAATAGATAGTCCATAGGTCTCAACTGGGCTGGTTATGTATATGTATGGTATATGTATGCTAGAAATATGATAACAATTGTGGCATTTTTTCATGCAATAGCATGCAATCAGCCGATTCTAAAAACACTTCTTCAACGTTCTCTCGAGAAATTAAAGCTAATATTGGATTCTTGCTCACAAGACATTATAACAAACACCAAAATTTATTTCTATAACAATTAGAATTTTTTAAACAAATATTTTTTTTGAGGAACTTTTGTATTTTCTTTTCTACACAACCAATATAAATAGAAATATGTATAAATAAAAATATGATTTATATATTTTTTTACAAATTAAAAATTTATATTTTCTTTAATAAAAATTATAGTAAATTAAAATTTTGTCACAAAAATTTTATTGCGTCTCTTGTTAATTTTTCAATTTTTTAGTACATTTAAATTTAACTATTTTTCAATTACATTTCCAAAAAAAATTAAAATCGCATTTTTTATTTAAGTCAATTTAAGGGTTTTCAATTACTTTTAATTCCAATTTTTTAATTTCCATAAAAAAAAATAATTACATTTTCCAAAAAAATTATAACCACATTTTAAATTTACTTTGATTTAAAAGTTGCAAAAATTAGTTTAGTTTGCTTTTATTTCGAAAATAAAAATATCAAACTTAAATTACT
>MQRK01226636.1:0-13307 GCA_001938485.1 Girardia tigrina
TTAATTTTTAAAAATATTTAACAAGCAAATTAATATAAAAATATTTTACCCTTTAAATTAAAAAATAATAAACTATTCAGGCGAGATAAAAAATTAAAATTAACCCCTCATAGTCACAAAAGAATCGGAGCCTGTAGCAGTGTCAAAGAACGTCGGGCAGTCGAAGATAGTTCTAAATTCTTTTAAGAGTTAACGAAATCAAACGTTTTAATTGTGAAATTGATCGAAAGCGATAACGAAACAGACGAAAATGAAGACGGATGGGGAACTGGTCATTGATTTCTCGGGAGAACAAGATATCGATGATTTTTGGAAACGTTTCAAGAGAAATTAAAAGACGAATATTATCTATCTCAATAAATATTTAATCAAAGTCACTTGTGATAAAACATTCGACAATTTTCAAACTTCAAAACAGACAAATATGATAATAATAATTATTTTTGGGATCTTGAATATTTCTGATCTATTTTCGAATCAACCCGAACCTTTCAACCTATTAATGATAATGTTTTGAGTAGGCATAATATTCTCCTTGAAACCTTTCACAGTCTGAGAACGCAGTATCGTAATATAAATTAATGTAGCACGAGCCTTGAAGTGAATAAAAATGTGATTTTTGTGTATCGAAGCAAATTAAGACAACTTATAAGCTTATTCTTGTAGTTTAAACTATTCAAAGCTTGCAACAATAAGCTATGTACGTGTTAAAAATCAATATGTCTTTGAAAATTTAAAAAAAATAACAAATCTTTGACAAATTGATTCTTGCTATGCAACTAGTTTCAAAGCAAAACAAGTGTCCTTTTTATAATGTTAATATTTTAATTAACTAACAATATAAATGGTTCAATAACTTATAACAGTAGCTCGACAAAAAAAATCAACAATAATTATGATAAATAAATATAACCTCGTCTGTGCACACAAATCAGAATATGTTAATTAGGATGATCGCCGATTTAAACAGTCAAATTTTAATTAGTTGATTGTGTAAAATAGCAAGAGATTCTTTTTCTTTTTTTGAGGATAGGACCTTGATAAATAAGAAGAACTCTTCTTGGACAAACTTGTAATTCTGATTATTAAAAGCGGTTAGTCAAAACGAATAAAAAATTATTGTTGTCAATTAAATCTGAATTTAAAATTAGCAATCGATAGTATTGATCGTAATTTTTATTTTCAAATTTCTGGCTGTGAGGTGAAATAATTATTAAGATTTCTTTTTTTGTGTTGAATTCTTCTTGTAAATTCTTATTTTAATTTTTTCTTTGACATTAAATTTCAATCACTCAATTCTAAATGCCGGTCATAATACAGATTCAGAATTAAATAGTCTGGAAAATCAGACGGTAAATAGAATAATTAGTTACTTGAATGAATCAAAAGAACATAATGATAGAACGGAAAGATTATCAAATAATTCTTATCACATTAATGAATCTCTAAAATAAAATTAGTTCAAGTATCGTACACAGTTATAAAAATAAGTATAATTTTTAACACGTGCCATACGCAAAAAATAACATAAAATCCAAAATAAAATATACAAAAATAAATAGGACACTACAGTACGTATTAGAGACACATTTTTTCTGACTTGAGAAATCAAAGTAACACGTTTAAGCGGAATATTCTCCCAATAATTTTTAATAAATTACTGATGTAAGTTTGATTTCCGGATTTCGATATTTTTCCAAAGAAACTGCAGGCCAAAGTAACCGGAGTCAGAGGAATTTAACATTTAGTATATTTATAAGGCAATTCATATATTTAAGTTCCTATTGCAAACATAAAAATTAATTCTATATAATATTGTCAGAAATATTTACATTTTTTATTAGTTATAATGAATATAATAAGTCAAAAAACAGTAATAAAATAGTTATTATTCTTTTGTATGATAAATGATAACCAAATGATTGATGAAGTGGTTATAAAAACTTTATCAAATTATCAAACCGATTGAGAAGGACAAAAATTGTAACTAATTTTTCGATTTAATTTTCAATTATTAATTATAATAGAAAAAGAAAAGAATATTAAAATTGAATGTCAAAATAGAATATATACTGTATTTTGTTACATATGAGATTGTATGGCTGTTGAGATTTAAATAGAGTGTAAAGATTTTAAGTTCTTGTCATTAAAAATAAAAAGTTAAAAGAAATAAAAATATCCTTCGTGTGGAATGTATAACGGTTCTCATTAGGGCCAAATATTTTGAATGTAAAATAAACTGGTTTTCGATATTCAATGAAACTGATATTCGTCGAGATGAGTTGATGGAAGACGAGCAGAGTATGAGAAAAACAGATAAAGAACAACACCAAGGAAGAATCTCTGGCAATACTAAAAGTCGATTCGTGAAACGTTAAAGAAAATGAATAATGATACCTGTAACTGAAGACATTTCAAATTGATTAAAATAATAGGTTCCACAAAAAATCAACTAATTGTTGATGATTATATTTTATATTTGGGATATCTTCTCTTTTCAGACTTTTCTATGTTTTGATGTTTAGATGTGACACATATAGATGTAAGTGTGGCCATTGAAACACATTTTCATTTGAGTCATAGCTTGTAAACGTAACTAAACAGCTCATTTATTGTCATTCATGTGACAGGGAATTAATTTTTATCATTCCATGATGGTCCCAAAACACTATTGACTTTTCTTCACGCTCCTACAGAGGTTACACCACGCAGCTTTAAAGGTGCACATTCACGAGGAATCATTCATTTACCAGAATCAAATTTGCTTCTGGAGCATACAGACTAATTGGCGCTTCATCTTCAGTGATGATATTATAAACAAACGTTTTACTTCTTTGCTACAGCAGTTACAAATAATAATAAAATTATAATACACTAGTTGAGAAATTAGTCTCAAATTTCATCAATTAGAAATTGTGAAAAAAATTACGAAAAAAGTTATCGAATTTTATGACCTTAAAGTCTGGCATAAAAAACAACCTTTACTAATGTCAAGACGAAGTGTTTACTCACTTAAATTGATTTTGCTCTCTTCTGGGATTATTTTTTTAAACACCATCTGCTTTTATTCAGAACTTTTCAATGTTCTTCCTTCTCTTTCCAAGTCGAAAACAGATAATCATTCATTTTCAATATTCATAATTAAATTTTAAATTGTAACCACCTTTTTCAATTATTTACATAGGCTTCTTATAGATGTTTAAGAGTTTGAGTTGTTAATTTTTGTGATGATAATAAACGTGATAACATTTTTGTATTCAACCTCTAAAATAATGGTACTTAGAAAAATGAGTTTTTAAAATATACCTAACTGTATTAACACATCATACGTATAGTAGCGAGCAACAGTCTGTGGTCAGTAAAAAAGCACAATTTTCCAAATTAAGCAATTAGTTTGTAAGGTAGCAAGCCTAAATTTTGATCTCATATGTAATTTTTTATAAGCTTTTACGCTAAATAAATCTTATTTAATTTCGTTAATATTTTTTATGACGAACATTCTATTTTCAAATTTTAACTCGTTCAAAAGTCTGTGGAAAATTCAAAAAATTCATTGTTTAAATAAAGTAAATGCTAATTAAATTTAAGTATTAATTTTAAGTATTAATCAAATAAAGCAATGTTTAGGATGACATCAGGCCAGGAAATGTCAGAAGAAATCAAGAAATTGATTGCTGGTGTTTGTCTTATAGGGAAAAAATCTTATAGAGAAATTACATCGCTTTATAATGTTAGCAAGTCTGTAGTCGGTAGTTTTGTCAAGAGATGCAATCACCGCCATACCATAGACAACAGATCACGCAGTGGAAGGCCGAGAGTAACATTAAAAAAGATGATAGAATTCTTACAAGATTATCGAAATCGGACCCTTAAAAGTATGCTGTTGAGTGGAATGAAATAATAAGAAAGGACTATAAATGCTAAGTGTATTGTTGATACTACAAAACGTCGTCTTCGGAAAGCAAATTTATTTGGTCATCGATTAAAAAAAACCTTTGATCTCGGTAAATAATCGAAAGGTTCGAGTCTAGTGTGCAAAGGAAATTCTTAACTGGACGTCCAAAGAATGTCTAAAGGTTCTTTTTTCTGATGAATTGAAGTTTATGGTCATCGAGAGTGATGGAATTAAGTATGTAAGACGATCTGTTGGTAAAAGATTTTATCAAAATTATGAGTTACCTACGTAAATCATGGAGGTGATGATATGTTGGTTTGATGTACCTTTAGCCGAGAGATGGATGGTCCAATACATCGCATAGATGGCATAATGGATCAATCTATGTACAAAGATATTATCGGTAATAAAATGTTACCTTTTGAAAAGATAAAATGCCCCGAGGTTTGGTATTTCAACAGGATAATGATCCAACGTACACGGCCAAAACAGTACAGGATTTTTTCAAAGCCAATAAAATTCGTGTTTTGAAGTGGCCATCGAAAATTCCGGACTTAAATCCTATTGAGCATATTTGGAATACATTGATCGTCAATTGAAAGACAATAATCCAAAAAATAAGAACGAGCTATACGAAAAAATATACGATATTTGGAGCAGCATTCCTTTGGATGTGATTAACAAATTAGTCGACTCAATACCTGCTCGTTGTAAAGCAGTTTTAGCTTCGAAAGGTTAAGCTACAAAATATTAATAAAATTAGCAATTTCTATCAATTGTTGTCAAAAATATTTGTTTTTTTAATACAATTGGGAATTGTCAATAGACTTTTGCATGAGTTAAAATTTGAAAACTGAATGTTCGTCATAAAAAATATTAACAAAATTAAATAAGATTTATTTAGCGTAAAAGCTTATAAAAAATACATGTCTGGGCAAAATTTAGGCTTGCCACTTTATAAATTCATGGGTTAGTTGGAAAAATTGTGATTTTTTACTGACCACAGACTTTTACACGCTAATGTACGTTCCCCATGCTTTTAATACTTCTTTTAATAGCAGACATTCCTCTACAGGTTATTCTGAAGATTAATTAACTGAATCATGTAATTATCATTTATATCGTTATAATTAAGGATATTAAATATAATTATATAAAATACTGAAATTCTTTAAAACAATTTACATAATGAATATAAAATGCGAACAATTTCCTTTTTGTAATTTTTTTTTGTAATATTTATTTTTTTCGAAAATATTTACGTGTACGAAGACTAAATAGTTTGATAAATGTTGTTAATTATCGAAAGTTGACACTTATCTTCGTCCTCTGTTTTAATTAAAAATTAGAAGTCAAAAAACTTATTTTTCTAAAATTTATTTTTCAACCCCTAATGGACAAAATTTTAAATTTGCGCTTTCTTCAAATTTTATTTGAAAAATTTAAACAACACACATTTATTATTAAATATACATTATACAAAAATAAAATAAATATATATAGTGAGAGAGTATTAAAAACATTCAAATATTATACTTAAGTAACACAAATTAAACCAACAGCAATGTTAATAAACAAATCATCCTTTCAAATTAAATTAAAAAAAGTACTGAAAAAATAAATAATTTTTCTGGTTGCACAAAGAAGACGAAGGAAACTTTTACGTTTAATGGATCTCACTAGTTTTTATTAAAGTGTTCAAATATTTAAACTGTTTCTTATGATATTCTCTTGTTTCAATCATGCATAACCGATAATATCACTGAAGCGTGTCGTGCAAACTGCAAAATTTATTTAATTTATTTGTATACAATACAAATAAATTAAAATGTAGAACTTATTGACAAAAACTAAAAATAATTTTGATGCAGATTTCGATCACTTTATTACCGAAGATAAACTACCCCACTTTGCTATATTCATATACTATAAATTATATATAGTATATATATATATATATATATATATGTGTGTGTGTGTGTGTGTGTTTATAACAGTCTTACTAGAGGACCGTGGACCGTCGTCTGTAAGACTATTTTAAACAACTAAATAAACTGAAATGGTTATATAAATACTTAAAAAAATTAATAATATGATATTTAATTATTTAATAAATAGACAGAAAAACGAAGAAAATTGTTAGGATCACACAAAACGATATTTGAGATGTAGAGTTGTTAAGAGGATAAAGAAAACAATAATTACTTTGTAAGTCCACTGTATATCACCGACAATTAGATGATAGGTTGGCGGGTATGGACAGGTAGTACGATCTTCGATAATTGATTTTAGGTTGGGTTTTCTTGTTCTTTTTATAAACTGAGAACTGTCGTTAATTGTGGATTGAATTAAGTATAATCAAAATTCGTATTGTTCGATTATATAAAATTGATTTTGAGTATTAATAATAATTAGGAATCGATAATAGGAAATTGTTCTGGATGATATTGTATAGATTGATTGTAATTTTGGGCGATGGCAAAATCAACATAAAAAATGGCATGAATAAATAAGATGCAGCAAACGAGTAAGCAATTAATTTTAACATTTCTTAAATTATTATTTGTAATTTGTGAGCAATATAACAATTTATTGATCATTTTAAATATAAAATTTAAAATTTTATCGTAATTTCACTTGACGAATGAATGTCGTCAAGGATATAATATAAATTATAAAAAATAATAATAAATTCAGTAATAATAAAAATAAATAATAAATAATAAGCAATTTAAAATAAATAAATAAATAAGTTTATACAATATATAATATATATACATATATATACATATATATGCAAACGAAGTAGCAATAAAACGCAGCAATATTGTTATTTATAAGATACATTTTATAACAATACATTTAAACAATACATTTTATAATTTAATTGACTTTTCTTAGGGCAAAGGTGAGAGGAATGCTACTTTTAATAATGATCTGTATTACCTTCCTCCCGTGGTGGATCCTGGGAAACTAGATGGATTAAAGTCCGTCTCTAGGCGAATGTGGTAAGGAAACTTACAAGGCTAGCAATCCTGTATGTGGATATGTAGAACGTTTTCAAAACCCAAACAAGGGGTCTGGAAGGATCTGAAGTCATTAAGCTCCCGATCGGTTCCGGTGACACAAGGACCAAACACGGATGATTGAAGGTTGTAACCTGGAATGTGCGAAGACTAAACGAGGAGAAAATAATTTCAATAAATGAGGATCTGAAAAAAACGAAAACAGAGGCGTATATCCTGACCGAAACGCACTGCTGGGGCAATGAAACGACTGAATATGACGGATGGCGAATTCTCCACAGTGGTTGTGCAATTGGAGCACGAAGATTAAGAGGAGTTGCGCTGATGATCAGAGAAGATGACCCGACCAAATTGGATTTTAGGCCAATTAATGATAGACTTTTTATTTGCAGGTACATCAGAAAATCAATTATACTAATTGGAGTGTATGCCCTGACGGACTACGGGTATACACATGAAGAAAAAGAGAATTTTTATCAGAAGCTGCAGGAGGAGATTGAGAAGGAGAAAAAAATTGCTAGAGAAAAGAAAATGGAACTACTAATTGGAGGAGACTTTAATTGTAGGTTGAAGAGCACTGAAGAGTACAAAGCGGTTGTAGGTATCTACACCAATGGAGTGAAGATATCAAAGAACAGAGAGCTGCTTATGGCAATATCAAGTGAACTGAGTGTTGAAAACACCTTTTACAGGAAAAAACTAAGCCAGAGAACGAGCTGGACTCACCCAACAACATCTAGGAGGTCTTTACTTGATCTCTTTCTTATTGAAAGAAATCGAACTTTTCGGTACACGGACATCTGAAGGTACCCAGAATTTGACTGTGGTTCCGACCACGATCTGGTAGTTATAACTGCCAGAGTTAGAGAAGAAGGGAAAAGACCGAAGAGGCTAAGAAACTACAGAAACATGCGCAAATACAAAATGCCAGATCGAGAAGCAATCATGAAGAAAAAAGAAAAGATAATCGAAACATTTCCACATGTTCAACTTTCAGGTAGCGATTGGAAGTCCACCAATCAAAACATTTGCAATGTTGTCAGAGGAGCAAGCACAAGATCAAAGCGAACTCACCCGAATTAAAAGTGGCTACATGGTCACCTAGAGGGGTTAAAGATACTTATTGGAGAAAAATGGGCCAGACGCACTGAGTTTGAGAGGTATAGAAACAATGACACTTTTTCTAGGTGGAAATCCAGCAGAATACTTCTGCAGAAGAATCAGAAGATAGAAACATGAAAGAGTCGAGGCTATAGGCGAACAAATCGAGAAGATACTCAAAAGATAATTCGCTAGGACCCTTGATGTAGTATTGTATAATGACTCGAATTAAAAAGCTATTATTTACTCAATAAATGCTTAAGAAAAGACTGAAATAATTTGAAAGTTTGTTAGAATAGATATTAAAATTAAAGTATCATTTAAAATCTTTCTTTATATAATAAAACCAAAACAAATAGTAGAAGAAACTGATTTTGTATTAAATTACAAAAATTCACTAAAAATACTAAAGAAAAAAATGAAAGTTATATTTGGATGTTCTTTATCTTCCTCCTTATTTAAGTGGGACATTTTTCTTGGATCTTAAAGCCCAAATTTATTACACTTTAAATTGTTAAAAACCAAACTAAATTTATAAATTTGTTTATTTTAAGTAAGATGCTTTTAATAAATTCTAATAAGTTATTTATTCTCTTTTAACAAAACCTTCAAACTCACAATTTACGTTCTCTTTCTTCTTTTTCCACTTATCTCTGTCCTCATATTTATAGCAATAAGCAACAAATTTAAGTCTAATGTTCCCAATGTATAAATTATAATTAAAATCCCGAGTAACCGTTAAAATTTTTGAGATTACAAAATTCTATTTTCTTTTATTTCTAATTTATCCTTTCTTTTAAACAATATTTTCAAAACCTAATTCCTTCAAATATTATTGATAATTTGTAACACTAATTTAATGCAAATTAAAAACATATTTCTCTAAATTTACTGTTACAAAGGAAAATCTGAAAAATTATTTAAAATTTGTTAATAAAATATATTTTCAATTAAATTGATATTTGAAAGGGTTTTCTATGTTATTTTAAAATTTTAAAAGAAAAACAAAAATATATAACAAATTATATAAAGAAAGTCAAATAATTGAAATATTATCTGATTTTAATTTCACATAAATTTATTCGGTGTATAAAATTAAATTAAATATTAAAGAAAGAACGAAATCTATGAATTTTATACATTTAAGGATAAAATTGAAAAAAAATAAAAATTAGTAAAATTCCTTTTAATTGTTTTAATTTAAAGAATAAGATTAATTAATATGTTAAGACAACAAATATATAATTATTTTAAATCAAATTTATACCAAAATATTAAATTTTTAGTAAAATTATAAGTAATTTTTAAAATAATTGGTAGATTGGTTACTTAAACATTGCCGAGGATCATTGTATAATCGATACAGTATCAATAAATCATTTAGGAATTTTCAGTAAAGTTGTCGAGAGTCATCTTGAATGTTATTTTAGGATCCAAAGATTTTAATGACTAATACATGTTGAGTGAACATAATTTTAAAGTTATGAGTATTTATGTTTTCTGTACATGGTTTTTATGCCGAGCAATATCTTCAACTTTCAATACAACTTTGTCCTTGGATTCTCTTACAGAGATTATGCAAAGTGTTTCCAATGAATGAGATCCCAACAGTTTTGAAGATTTATTGCCAAACATAAGTCGATTTATTATTTATTTATATTTTAATAAAAAAGAAAACAACAAAAGAATCTCCATTATCAGAACACCAACAAAAAATATACTCACAAAGCTGAATAAAAAGGATTCAATACATATTGCAAAACTTTCAACTTCGTCTAAGGAACATTCACCATCACAAGTTAGACAAGTATATGTATTCCTTATCAGTGCCATTTGACAACCTTGTTTTCATTAGAATTATCAAGGAATAATTTATAAATTTTATAAATAACTTAGGTATTTAATAATTTTTATTGGGTTTTGTTCTATTCTAAAAATATTGTATCCTTTTTCAAAGAAGGAATTTCGATAAATATTTAGAAAAATTAAAAATATAAATATTGATTTTGAGATCTTCTTGTCAACACAATAAGCCTCTTTAAATATCAATGTACATTGGTATTCTTGCATTTAGTTTGGAATAAGTATTTTGATTCTAGGAATTCAGTGATAGTTTCCGTATCAACAAACATTATGAAAGTTTCATCACATAAACCTCAGAATTGTTTGAGTCAAGCGTTTGTATTTACATTTGTATTCAAGAAATGAACTTACACTATGCATTTAATAATTACTGTATAAACTTTTTATTGTTTTTATTTCTTGTGTGATTCTTATTTATGTAATCTAATTTTTTTATGGAGAGCTTATGTTAACATTTTTATTTAGGACTAATAATTTGTTTTTTTTGGCATGTGATTTTTATTTACGTGATCTGTAGAGTATTTCTTTGCTTTATTTTTTTTACATTTGATTTTTGATCTGTAGAATATTTATTTACTTTATTTTTTTATCACATTTTTTACAAAGAAAATCGGTGATTTATCGTGTTACTATGAACTTGCTAATTTATCGAGTGAAAATTTCGAAAATGTCAATAACAGCATATGCCATATCCATCATCGCCGACACTTTAATCAAAGAACATTGTATTTGTATTTGTCAATGATTAATCACAAACATTCTGAGAATAGAAAGATGAAAAAACAAAGATCGTCATTCGCAATTCAAATAATCAACTAAATCTAAAAGAATAAAAAGTTTAAATTAATCAAAAAAATATTGTTTTTTTGTTTGGATAAAAAAATATTTTTGAAAATCTGCATCAAAAATTATCGGATCGATCATCAATGGAAAACGACACGACAAAATCCAGTTGGAAATAGTAAATGAAAATAATAATCATCGCAGCAATTCGTAATAATTTATAACAAATCGAAACTCAACAAGCCGATTTACTTTCAATAAAAATTAAATATCAAATTTAATTAAAATTCATATTGTTGTTTGAATTTATTAAAAACGAAAATGAAACACAATTTATTAATTTACCGTGCATGGTTATACTGGTTATTTTATTATGCTCGTTGTGATATTGAATAAATCTTATTTTCTTTAAAGAGGTTATTATTTATTATTTTTTTTAAAAAAAAGAAAAGTTATTTGTTGTGACGATATTAATTTTTTTTCTTTTTTATAACTAATTTGTAAGTAAAAATAGTTGATCCATCGTTTTCCCAGGATCACCTATTTTTACAATTACCCAGCTTGACAAAAAAAACAAATTCCAAAAGAGGTCATTTTTATAACTCATCAAACTGATCGTATGCAGACATCATTTTTAAACATAAGGTCCATCTGAAGAGGTAAAATCACTCGGTGCCAAATCTTGGCTATTCGGCGGATGATCCAAATGCACTTATTGAGTATCTTTAATTGTAACTAGAGAAATTCCCGCGGTGTTCAATGGCGCATTGTGTTTGAGAAACCATAGATGCTCGTTATTCTACTTTCGTCTTTTCTTTCTGGCTATTGCCACGAGTTGACTGAAATATACAGCATTGATGGTGATACCTTTATCCACGAAATCCATGACAATAACACGTTTCTAAGAAAATCGAAAGCATCATCGCTCATCCATGAAAATATGGTTTCTCTTCAGGCAGTTTCCACTCTGATGACTCACGCTTTTTTTCTGGCCAACAAATTTTGAATAGGATTTCCTCCTCCGTAATTAAATTTGCCAAGATAGTCTCACCATGCTGGTCTCACAGGCTCAAGATTTTCTAACTGCACTCCAAGCAGTTAGAAACACAAAGAACTTGATAACTCTGCAATATCCGATGTCTAAAATCATCGCACTGACGAAAATTCAAAATGTCGCAATAAAATTTTAATTCGTTTAATAAAATAAAACAAATACTGAAATTAAAACCTATTTAAGTTTATTTAATCACAAAAATTAAAATTTGCTATTAAATTTTTAACCTTAGTTCGGGTACTTATTGAACGCACCTTATATAATATAAATATTTTTTTGGAAAAAACATAACATATTTTTATTTAAATTACTGAAAATCCGGAACTAGCTGAAAAAAATTTTATTGCTTTAATGTTTTGGGATTTTGAAAAAACAAATATCGAAAGAATTAAAAATAAATCTTTTCTATCACTCGAAAATACTTTAATAAATTTATTTTTTGAAATCGTTTAGTTTCCTCATATTTGAATTGAAAAAATATTATTTCTTTTCAAATTCTTTTTGTTTGTTTTTGCTCAAATTATATTTTTATTCATAATTTTATTTTATTTTTAAACATTTAAAAGAAAATCAACCAAAATATTATTATTTAAATCAATTTTGTTGTTTTTATTATTAAATTTTAAAATGTTTCTAAAATAATTTTAAAAATTTTGATTGAAGAAATAAATTAAAGAAAAATAAAAAAAATAAATATTTTATAAAATTTTATTAATATCATTTGCCACTATTCTTATATTTATTTTTGTATCTTAATTTTCTAATTTAATTAATTAATTGTGATAATACACAGTCTTCCTATTTATTTATATTAAATTTGACATATTTATAATATATATATCCAATATAATCCATTTTAATATTGCCCACGTAGTAAGCACTATTGTAAAATTAATAAAATGTCACTGTTGAGATAGTTTTTTGAAGATTACATTTGCCGTATATGATAAGAATAATCTTTTTAATATTATAAAAATATTAACCTAAATCTTGCCATTAGGTTTTAAAAATAAATAAAAGTAGAACAATATTTTTTTTAAAATATCTTTGACGGATTCCAAAGTAGCAATCAGAAAAGAAAAGAAATGATTAAAGAATGAAGGAAAAAATATTTGAATAATTTATCTGAGGAATTGTTGTTGATATAATTACTAAAATTCCCTTCTTTTCAATATTATAAATAAAAATAAGTAACTATCTAAACAAAATTATATTATTCAACAAATATTTTAATGGAAGGATTAGAAAGCAAAGGTTTTAGGAAAATCACAAAAACATGATCACGAGTTGAGGAAGAGGATAATATATAAATTAGTTACTTAAAAATAAGTTTAATTATCAATGACAACAAAACGTTCATATATTTATTTACCATACAGGCAGTAACTATTGGGGGTTACGTAAGTTCGTAGGGTTTGTTAGAAATTAATCAAATCAAAATATATTCGAAATAAAAAATTTTGTTATTTACTACAGGGTGCGGCAGCTATTTGAGAACAAAATGACATAAAGTTCAAAAAATGAATATACAACAGAAAAATAACATTTATTACAATTTAAAATTTTACATATATTAACACGTACA
>MQRK01226644.1:1860-15656 GCA_001938485.1 Girardia tigrina
AGAAATGATATTTGGTAGGAAGCTAAGACATTGGTGGAAAGATACTAAGAAACAGAGTTGTAATAAGAAAGAAAAGAGCGAAAATACGATAGAGACAAAACGAATATTTCATACAGGGGGCAAAGTGTTGATAAAAAAAGAAAATGCTACAAAGGAAGAAGATCGATATATGGGTCCAGCCACAGTAAAAAGCAAAAGACATCAAAGAAGTTATGAATTGGAACTAGAAGATGGTAGAATTTTGATCAGAAATGTGGAATGGCTAAAGCCATTTAAATCGATGGGGATGTGAGGAATATTTGGTGTATAATTGTTTTTTGTAGTGTTTGCATGTTTAAATATTGTGTGTTGATTTGGGATTGTGCCTCTCCTAACCAGATCAATATTTTAATTCTTATAATTCTTGATATGGTTAATATGAGAGAGATAATTAAGGAAATTGTAAAATGTTACATAAACTGTCAAAAAAGAAAGACTTTAACCGCAAAAACGAATGAAAGTTTTATTAAACAATTTTGAGATTAAATTTTAAATATTTAATCTTTTAATCATATCATTAATTTATTTAAATTTAGATTTAATATTCAAATTTTTAATTTTTATTATTGCAACTTTTAAATAATTTTCTTGATTTTATTTTTGTAAATTTTTAAATAATTAAAATTAAATTAATGTTTAAAAATGACAATAAAATTATTTTATTTCAGCCAATCAAATTTAAATTAAATATTTTTAAATAAAATAATCTTCTCAAGTTAGTTCAGATTATAATGGGAGATATTGAAAATTGATTGATGGAATCTAGTGAAAGTCTTACTGTTGATCATCATAAAGATGATAAGAAATGTGAATGTAATAAATGTTCTGTCAAATGTGTGAGTTCTCTTAACAATTACAAATGGTATTGATTTCAGGTATATAGAACCTAATTTGACAGCAATATGTTAAGCTGTAGTTTCTTCCATGTCTCAAAGAATTTCGTGTTTGACACATACCAGAACAAACACATGATGAATAACTTATTTGAAACTACTTTTGATTATGTTTTTTTGAAAATAAATGTCAAAACGTGTAAGTGTTGAAGTTCATTTGGCTGAGATTAAATGTGGTATTACAAATATTACTAGAAAACTGATACATAAGATTGGAAGAAAAAGATTTTTAATCTTAAATTTGATGGTTGATCCATAATAAATCTTAAAATTAAAAATCCTATCTCAACACTTAAAAATTAAAATATATTTATTATTAAATCTTCAAATGCCCTTTGAGTTGTGTTTAAATCTTGTTTATCAATAATCATGTAACATGTGTAATTCAACAGACCATTGAAGAGTCGCCTCGACATATCTGTAAACGGAGTCAGGAACATAGATGATTTGGTAACAGCAGCTGTGAGAAGTATTTGTGACGTCAATATCAGAATTCATTTTTACTCAAATTATATCTTTATTATAAAACAACTTTCAAACAAATTTTTCAACTATTTTCTTAATTAATAATCAATCCGCTGATCTCTATTTTCAAATAATTTTTCATCCATTTATAATTTTAATTAAGTCGAAACAACATTCAACTTTTTTAAATTTTTAAACAAAAATATTTATCAAAATGATTTTACATATATTAAAATTTTTTAAAAAAATATCTAATGTTTTATTTGTTTTTTTTATTTTAATCTTTTTATCCTGTTTTTATAATTTTGTTTTTCAACTGGAATTTTATATATTGTTTTTTTTAATTTTGCATTGCTTTTTTAAAAAAACCATTTTTAATATTTTATTATTTTAGAAATTTTGAAAATACGTTATATTTAATATTCAATCTTTTTTTTAAATATTTAATCTTTTAATCATATCATTAAATTAATTCAAAATTAGAAAATATATTTTTACAAATATTAATAAAATTTTTTAATTAAGAATGTTTTTTTTAATTCAAAATAATCTTTTTTTAAAACTATTTAAATTTGGAACAGCGAACCAAAAATTAATTACATCCTCATAGTAGCAATATTGATTCGGACACATGAATCAAATTCATGGTCTTGGTTTTAAAATATGGCGCTATAATTTTAAAAATTATTGAGAGAATTTCTTATGAGATGTAAATAATGATTTAATTACTTAATCCATTAATTAATGTCTAAACAAGTTTCTCTTTACTTCTCTGTGCCCCAAGATTTGACAACACAATCCTTGTGTCATTGTATAAGACAGATTGCAATTGTGGTTCATTATTGATTGAAGATTCACCAAAATATAGAGGGAACCATTTAACATTTTAATAAATTTTAGTCTACCTAATAGCGTTATCGATTATAATAATATAAATATATATCGCTTCCTGCTTTGAAATTTCTTATTTTTTAATTTATTAATTAATATTTTTTTAAGAAATAAATTCACAGTATTGGTCGTGGCATTAGAAATCTTTTGTCAATTTAGTATAACAGCATTTTTCCAATAATAAAGGAATTTAATGGTTCAAATTAATAATTGGTTATCATTTAAATTACTTAATTAAATTTGACTATTGATTAAAATGCAGTCTCATTTTCGTTAAACTTTACCAACAGGTTGCTAGAAGGACATTCCAGGAGAACATAAAACTTCCATCATTTTACTCAATGAAGAATGATACAATCAGATACCATTGTTAGATAGTTATCCTGATCATGTGCAACAGTGAACAGAATTCTCAACAGAGTTCTACCAAAAGAGTTATTTCCAAAAAGTCACTGATGTCCAAGTTATTATAAAAAATACCATTGACTTTTGGAAATCGGTGTTATTTTCAGATTAAAGTACATTCTGCCAATAGAACAACATTCACAAATTTGTTCGACATGCTTCATAATCCAATCCTTGTCTCTTTTACTCTGAAATACTCAACCAAAGTTGTGATATGGGGTTGCTTTACCTTTGGTGGTCGAAATGGCCTTCATTATTTATCCCAAGATCAAATAGTGAATGCAAAACTTTACCAATTCGTTCTAGAAAAGGTGTTGCCCACCTAGATGCATAACTTTCAGTGTAATATGTTCCAGTATGATTCACCACATTTCATAAGACCAAAGCAGTCACTCAATGGTTTTAAGGTAACCGAATGAAACTGCTTGATTGGCTAAGTTATTCACCAGATCTTAAGTCCATGGAAAATTAATGGGAAGTCATTAAAAAGATCGCATATGATGCCTTGAGAAGACCCTGGAGAAATGTCAAAGACGAACTTCATCAATGACCAGAAGAGTCAAAGATGTTCTTTAAAATTGTAAGGATAAGTAACAATATTTATATCTACATTATTTTTACCATACTAAGATAACATTTGCAATATTATAATAAAGTATCCATAATATTGTTAGGTATCAATTATCTTTGTTTTAAATATTACTTTTTAAACACAAATCTTTATCTTTAATCGTAAATCTTTATTATTTAATCTGAAATCTTTAATCTGACTCCAATTAATCAGAAAGGACTTCTAACATAAATATATAGACAATGAACACAAATTCTTTTTTGAAACTTTATTTCAAATAACAAAATTAACAAGTCAAAAATAATAATAATAATAATTCAATTCTTGATGACAGAATACAAACACAAAACAATATTTCGTACGAGTTAACAGATTACAGTAAAAACTGTGAATCTCCAAAACGAATGAATGTTTAAAATTAAATTAAACCTTTTTCTCCCATACGGGATACTTGTGGTTTAAAGAATAATATTTTAAAAATAATAATAAATAATAGAAATAATTTTGAGTTTACTTGCTTCCTTTTTTTTGATGAGAGAATTTTTGGGCAAACTAAAACTAAATTTGCTGCTGTTTATATAGTAATTTTCATCAGCCTTGAAAATTGATGAAGTAAAACAAAGACTAAAACATTTATAATTTTTAATTCCAAGTTTTGTTAAACTAAATATTATTTTATTTGAAATTAATAATTTTACCTAAAGAATTATTTAAAATTTTTCTACATTAAATTTTATCAAAAGTGTTCACGTGTATCTTCGAAACCCCAACAATATTCTGAAATAAGTCTCTTGAGGTTTTTTGTTTAAATAAGAAAAAAGAGTGCACATTATGAATAAATTGTGAAAATTATTTCATTTTCTCAATGATTAATGGAAAATTCTTACTATAAAACGACAATGCAATGAAATATTGGCTATTGTACACGGAACACTTTGCCAAACATTACGTGTTCCTGCAACAAATACATTCGTTTGGGTATCTAGAAAATTAAAATTTATTTGATATTTTTTGTAAAAATTGGAAAATGTTTAACACCCTGACAAACAGTCCAAATAAGCCATGAAATTTATTATGTAAATTAATTCAATTAAATAAATAATATAAAAAGTACAAAAATGAATTAAAAGTATTTTTATTTGGAATTTACAAAAATTATAAAATAAAAATAAAATCTTTCAAAGAATTATTCTTCCCATTTTTTGTATTTTTAATAAAATTTAATTAATTTACATGGAAAATAACCGGATTCAAATTTTATGAAGTAATTAATATTTATAGGATGAGGAAATAATTCGAGTTATTTTCCAATTTATTTTGGTTTTACATACGAATTTGACGAAATTATTATCATTGTTTAATTAATTATTTATGAAAGTCACAGAAAATTAAGTTACATAATTTTAATTTTAATTTATTTAAATAATTAATTTTAATTAAATAGTGAAGGGAATGTATCACACTATTAAATTAGGTGGGAGATTG
Source organism: Girardia tigrina (assembly GCA_001938485.1). NCBI lineage: Eukaryota > Metazoa > Platyhelminthes > Tricladida > Dugesiidae > Girardia > Girardia tigrina. The sequence continues at coordinate 6,610 of MQRK01226644.1, forward strand.
TTGTCCTCGGATTTCGATTACCCTGTTTTATGGTCATATGGTGGCACCTTAGTAGATTTTAAAAGACAAAATTTTACCCCGAAAGCACCTTAGTAAACAGTGGAATCTTAGTTAAAAGTGGCACTTGAGTAAAACGAAACAAAAATTAAAAAAAATTTCCATCTTTTTCAATTATATTTTTTAAACATCATAATCTTCATATTCGCTACCAAAATTATTTTCATCCAACAAAATATCAATGAGCTGCTCACGAATACCTTGATCATCTACCTCATCCTTAGATTCTTCAGATTCTTCATCGCTTTCCTCAATAACTACATCTTCAACGTCTTCGTGTTCATTCGGATAAAAATTGATTGTGGTCTTCTTGAAGCCATTTTTGATGGCAGAAACTGGAACTGAATTCCATGACTCTAATATTCATTGACAAATCTCTTCGCACGAAGCTCTCTTCTAATTTCCTGATTTCGTATATTGCTTATAACCATTAATCATCTAATTTTCCCAATGACGACGTAAATGATCTTTAAATGATTTGTTGACACTGATATCCAAAACTTGTAATTTTTTCGTTAATCCACCTGGAATCATGGCTATTAAGGTTCCATTTGCAACAAATTTCGATTTGATTTCAGCGGTTCGATGTCCAGGAGCAGAATCTAGCATAAAAAGTGATTTTGGATTAAAAATTGCCATTCTTCTTCTCAACCATACTTTTTTTATAAAAACATATAATATGATGGCACCTTAGAAGAAAGTGGCACCTAAGAAGAAAAAAACATAAAATTTCAGGGTCCAAAAAATTTTAATAAGGTGGCACCTAAGTAAGCAGTGGTACCTTATAACCATAAACTTAAAACTCTTAAAACTCTTAAAACTCTTTCAATTTAGTTTTATTACTGGTGTTGATTCGCAACACTATGTATCCCATGGGGGCAGTTAATAGCGTTTGGACCCATAAGAATGCGGCCCCCAATTCTTTATAAATCGACAGACAATCGATAATTTTCGATAATGATTAATCATTACTTCAGTTTCGAAAACCAACAAAATAAAAACGAAGTCCTATTTTATTATTCCATGCAACAATATGCAAGCATAAGCCTGCTTTAAGCACTCTAATTTTTTCAAAGTGAACTTGTCGGTCATCCTCAACACCCATTAAAGAGCATCAAAGATATACACGACAAATATTGATCTACGCCCAATATTAAGTTCAGATGAGGCCCTGAGTTTCGATTTTTTGAGGTTAAGAGTGAATTCCTAAACAATTTTCAATTCATTTTTTTGCGTAGTCACTATAACTGGTAGACCTCTTTTTGGTATGTTATGGGTACTTCCCGTTTTGTAAAATTTGTCACGTAGTCCATATATCGTAAGTCTTGTTGGGGGATGTGTTGCAAAAATTTTGATCTACTGTTCTCTTACAATATCACTATTTTCTGTCTTCTAGTATTGTTTCAATATCCATTTCTGCTGTTCTTTTGTCAAATTTCCTGCCATAGTTAAGTTGCCAGTTTAACTATAAAAATAAAAAAAGTGGTTAAAATTGGTTAATTAAGCACAATTAATTCTTTACTTAAAAGGAAGCATATATGTGGCATAGGTTTGTTTGTATAATAAATGCAGTAAATAATAACGTGTTTTTTCTTTTCTTTTATCACTGTATTTAAGCCTCCACCGACTCTGACGGATATTACAGATAATATTCATCATTAGCGCACGGAGTAGCGAATCATAGACTCTGTATCGGGTAGAAACCATTTGACAAATACAAAGTTTTCTGATCCTCTCACACAGTTTCGGATGCAAGAGTGTGAGCTTTTAATGTACGGGCACGTTTCAGCTTCCCTCTGAAAAACGACTAGTCATTTTCCTTTGTTCCGTGATTCTGGATACTTTGGGCTGTATAAACGCACTTAGTGAAACGGGGAAAGGGACAATGAAACAATTCGTTGTCCATTATACTATCCAACCGAACACCCAGCACCACACAACGGATTACTTTTGCAAAGACGTTGTTACACCGCTCGTTAATACTCAGTTCGTTTCTCCAAAATTTTAACTTTTTTCGTGAAACTTGCGATTTATAATAAGAAAATCAAAACAGTCTTCTGAAAATACGTTTATTTGTCGTCTCTGACATATATCTATAGCATAAAAAAATCACAGGATAAAACATCAAAATAGCCTTGTACAAATAACCCTACAATTGCTTTAATCGTAACCCTAAACCTTGACACTAACCATAACCATATCCATAACATTAACCATTGGCCTAACCATAATTCTAATCCTAACCAAACAAAAATTTTGAAACCACTTTATGGTGCTACATTAAAAGAATCAGCCAAACAATTAATTGTTGTCAAGAGTTATTTATGTAGCTATTTATTTTTATTTACTTATTTTTTATTTATTTAGTCACGAGTGATGATTTGTCCTAGAGAATTTCTATCCTCGAGACGTTTTACCCTGTGATGTTTTGTCCGGCTACCATTTAAACAGGACATAAAAACGTCATATAAGTATAATAACTGGTTATATTATTCATTTTATACCCTAGTAAAGTAGTCATAACCGTCAAGTATTTTGACTGAATGAAGCCACTATTCGCTCAGATCCCGTAGTCATGTAGTACTCATTATCCTTTAATATTGATGTACACCGTGATCAAGTTGACATTTTAGAATCATTAATTTCGAAGAATCGAAAATTTCCCATTTGGGTTAATATGTAAATGAAAAATTGAAAAATAAAGATATTATATTCTGAATTTAATCACGGTAAACCTCGACGTTAATTACCAACATTGTTTTGTCATCATCAGTTAAGGAGTCTGAAGAAGCAAGAAACCTCAAATTGTAACAGATTTGAGTGTCTATGATAAGATTTAATAAGATAATTAGCTCTGTTAATGTTCCGTCGAGTGTCGTGGAATGAAGCTGCGTCGCTCCTGTATCGCATTCTTACATTTCTTTTTACTTTCATTAAACGTTGAATATTAATTAAAATTCTGCTAATAAATTTATATATTCAGAGAAAATGTTTACAATATTTTGGTAAGAACACGACTTGCTTGGCGAACGATTTTTGGAGTATTGTGTTAGTAGAAAGAGACAATAAGAAGTTCCATGTTTCTGAATTCTCGGAACTATTTTACCACATACCACATTTGTAAAAATATAAATTTATCACTTTTCTTAAAATTTCTAACTAATTATTTACTAGCCTTAATTTTCCCTAATATCTTGGATTATCAAATTCATTGTAAGTATATATTTCATTGGTTAAACTTGCGAATTTTGAACACAATTTTTTTCTATTAAATAAAAAATATTAATAATAATATTGCTTTATAAATTAAAGCAATTGAAACATGAAAGGATTGTTGTCAAAGCATTAATTCTTGTAAGACGTAATGTAACTGTTCCATCTGATCTCCAGGTTGCCCCGAAGACTGGATGGTGGTAGCTGGGACGTAGTGAATGTAATGTTCGGACATTTCGTGTTGAAACAATCATTGATTTTGAAGTTTCGTTAATGAATTAATGACGTTCGACTCAAATAACAAAAATTTTTGTGGATTCAAATTAAATAAATTGTTTCATTCAAAAATAACATGAATGTTTCGTTTCAAGTAAAACAAATTGATAAATCTATTAAACACTTCATAATAGTTTACAGTGTAAATCATTCAGATAAATATCCGTAATATTTTGACAATTACTACCGATTTCATTGACCGACCAATCAGAGCAAGCCATTTCACTCGATTTCTCTTCAAACAATTGGTCTCGGCACACCAACTGAAACCGATTCGATGAGTCATCGAATTTTAAATTGATCACTCAAAAATGAATAATTACTTTTTATTTATTTTTTAATGTAATTTAATTGTTTTGTTACTTATTTAATTTTTTCTTTATTTAACATATTGCTTTATATATCCTATTAATATATATATATATATATATATATATATATATATATATGTATATACCAATTGCGGCAGAAAATAATTTAACAATTGTAATTCATTAAGATTCTGTCAATAGGGAAATGCGAAGAAAGCAAAATTATAAATAAAGATAACAATAGATTATAATTTTAATTTAAATTTCGAACAGTAACCATTACATAAGTGCTCATGGATCACTGTACTAGCTAGTCAGACGTAATTCCTAGTTGTGTTCCTGGGAAACTAGATTTGGTTTGATTCTGGTTCTAAGCGAAAAAGCTTGAAAGCAAGCCTAATCATGCTTTAAATACAGGCACTAATTTGTAATTATAGCAATCTCCTAAACAATGCTTACCTACTGTTCAGTTTGTGAAGGGCGTAAGACTGAGTAATGGTAGTCGAGTCAATAATGAAATAGTATTGCAGTGAACCTTGTTGAAATATAGGAGTTTAGCGCTAAGAAGGCATTATCAGGGTTCCAGGACCTCCTAAAAAGTATCAGGTGTAATACCTTAAACGATGATAGGATTACGTGATACTATTTCACCTTTCTTCAAGATGACCGCTACTGTATTTCTATTTAAAGTAGATTAATTTATTAAATGGATCCTTATTACTGTGAATAAAAATTTACAATTAATAAAACAAAAAACTAAATTATTTTACTTTTACTGTCTCTTGCAAATATTTACTTAAACCCAGGCATCTCTTTGTTGGGGTATTTGAGTCAAGAAGAGCTCTTCTTCTCTCGGTCATTTGAGAAAACAAATGACTCTCGGACAGTCGCAAAAGTGATTAGGACGCCGTTGCAACATTAATGAGAATTAAAAATTCATCGAAAGTGCTCAAATCAAAAGTTGTAAAAGAAAGTATGATTTAAGTCGATTAAAAGATTATTTGAAAGAAAACTTGCAATTTGTTCTCAACTTTGATTTTAATATTTTTGTAACTGTTTGATCTTTAAAATTAACTTTTAATAAAGTAAATCCCGATCCGACATTATACGAATTAGCTATTATTTAATACATTATTTATAAACTTGCCTTCAAAATTCACTTGTCCATCGCCATCAGAGTCTGCTTCCTTTATCATTTCTTGCACCTCTTTGTCCGTTACTTTCTCTCCGATTGATTTCAACGCTGTCTTCAGTTCTGACTGATCAATGTACCCATTGTCATCTTTGTCAAAAAACTGAAGATTTTTTATTGAATATAAAAATTCATAAAGAAGCTGACTTTGAAAACTTTGTGAAACTGCTTTTCAACCTTATATCTGTCGATCATTGTGTTGAGGAACTCTTGGAAATCGATGCAGCCATTATCTGAATAATTCAAAGTCGTCATCAGTTTTAATTAAGTTTAGGAATTTTGTATAGTTGGTGAGATTTTAATTTTTAATTTTTTATAGATCCTTACAAGGGTTTATCTCAAATCGATCTTAAAATAAAGTTAAATTATAGGATTAGAGTTTGGGTTAAAATGGGAGTTTGAAACTCTAAATTTCTTAATTTCAATAAAATAATTGGTATATTCTAATCTGCAATGACATCATGCTGACTCGCGTGAAGACCAAAATAGGCCGCAGCTGGATATACCAGCAAGACAATGACCCCAAACATACTTCAAAGGCTGTCCACGCATTTTTTCGGAAAATGAGAATTCGAATTTTGGAATGGGCATCTCAATCACCAGATCTCGAATTAATGTTTGCATCAATTTAGTGGACAGTATGCCTCGGCGGTGCCATGCAGTAATCAAGTCAAAGGGATATCCAATAACATATTGATTATATTTTTTGAACATTACTATATAGTTCTAGTTATAATTCTAGTTATCAATGTCCTTTTTGTTTCGATCTTTGAAAATAGGTAAAGTTGTATAAAAGCCATTCATGAATTTGGAAATTACGATTAAAAGTGATCAAAACAATATATAAATTGTTAATAAAATTTTTTTTTTTAAATTTGAAAAAAATGCTGTCCTTATCATGTTGAGCGCTACTGCTATAAGATCCGTCAAGAACTATCCGGTTGGAATTGTAACAACAGAATCGATATCGCAGCAATCCTCCATTTCACTTTCACTATTTCACATTGAATGAAATCGAATATCTCATTATTCAACAATAATTTTTATTTAATTATTTTAAAAAAATTAACTTATTAAAATTATTATTATTTTCTAATCCATCATCCGTGTACTGATCTTCTTCTTTTGTAACGTTTTCCTTCTTTATCAGCTCTTTGTCAACCACATTATTAGCAACATCACAATTTGAATGCAAACATTTATTTACAACACAAACAGATTCTTCACAACAATTTTCAGAGGTCACCTTTCTTTGATTGATATAGTTTTTGTTTATGTATTCAAATATAAAAAAACAATGAATGGGAAATTTTAATATTACATTTTAATTTCTCATAATTTTATTGGATGAAAAGACATTATGTAATTTTTTAAATAAACATTAATTTTTAAAATATATTAAATTTAATAAGTTAAAATCATTTACTGAAAATATTAATAAAATTCATCAAACTTTAATTAATTAGTATTTAAAATTAATATCATTAAATTAATTTCATTAGATTCAAATAATCAATTAATAAACATATCAATCCCATCTGAGTAGGAGAGTCACAAATCTAAACAGCATACAAACAACAAACTTACAACATTCACAATTATCCCTCACACACATCATTTAAGAACAAAACACCGATAACATTTTTTATTTTTAATAGACTCAGCCACAGATTGCCTATTTTCCTCAACAAAAAAACATTTACCTGTTTATCAAAATGAATAATTTTTGATAAACACCAAGATTCCATAAGTCAAATAACACAACTTCAGAGGTATAAGAATTTTAAAATTTTAGGTATGTGAAGCTTTTGGTTAATGAACAATGATACTACGTATGATAGTTATTCCGTTTCGGAATACGGCCAAAGGAAAACGATAATGTCCTCAAATTTCTCTCCGATTTTGATGATATATTACTTAAAATATTTGTAACATATTCCCATTCAATCATGGTACAAACTCTTGATTTTGGGACATGGTAGACGTATTTAGATGCTCAAGTAAAACGAATTTACTTCAAGGATTAATGGGGTCTCAGAATACATTATTGTGGTTTATAGGTGTTATTTTTTCTTAAGTTTACTTAGATAAACTCTTAGGTCATCAGATATGAAATTTGTAGAATTAAAATTAAAGTTTATTGATAATTTACCAATAAAAATATTTATGTAATTCATCAAAGTATACACCCATGTTATCGACACATATTCGCCATTTGATCGGCAGCTTGTTGGGGCCATTTGAATAAAAATTTTGTGGGTGAAAATCTATGAATTCCTGAACGGCCACTTTTACGGCATCTTCGGAATTCAATTTTTTTCCTATAAAAAGTTTGTTCAAATTGACGAAGAAATAGTAGGTCTGATGATTATGGAGGATGATTCAGAATTCCAAACTCCAGTTCCTTTAGTTTTGTCACGGTCTTAAGTTCGGAATGTGGTTTTGCATTGTCGTGGAACAAGACGGGTTAGGGTTAGATTTTGGCAAATATCAAATACAACTTTTATTTAAGATTAATTTCTTTAATAATAAAAAATGTCACTTACTATCGCTGTCAACTTGGCTGATCATGTTGTTAATGTGCGACCTGCTTGGAGTCAAGCCTAAGCTAAGCATTACTTCGTTTAGCTCCTCTTCCGAAATTGCTCCGTCATTGTTCTTATCAAAATATTTGAAGGCATTCCTTAATTCTGAAAGTTTTGAAATAGTAATTAATCATGTACATCAAAATAGACCCCTCAAAACTGCTTGATATATGCATAAATTTAGGTAATTCGAGTTTTGACCCAGAGTATCAATTATAATTTTCTCAATAAATACATATGTTTTATTAAATAATGTTCGTCTTAATAAATATAATATAATATAACAAATGTGTTCTAGTAAATTTCGTTAATGTGATATTAGCAATAAATATTTGATAATGGCAAGAATAATTACCGAAGTATCACAAATTTGCTTTTGCAACTTCGTTGAGATGTTTGAACGATCAATGTAATTTTATAAACTTCCATCCGCCACTTAAAACATAAATGAACGGAAATGTGACCGCCGGTAGCGCCAGGACCACTAGACCTAGTTCCCTCTTTTGCGCAAAGATTATATTTTAGTTACTTAAACAGTCATAAAAACTTCAAGTCCGTGATTCATTTAATTTCGAGCTATACCTAAATATTGATTCATATTAAACTTCAAAAAAATTAGTTAAAATTATTTAGTTCGGATCGCGTCCTTAACATTTGTATACGTCTATCATCCCTTTCTGTTGTCTTCCTGGGTCGACCCGAGCATTTCATGTCTAAAAACGATTTGATTTCAGCGACTCTCTTATATGTTGTACGACTCTTTTCTGTGAGACTCCAGTGTTTATTCAATTCTTCGTTGCAAATGGCCGATTTTTTTCAAAACCTGAGTACGTTTTTCTTTTGATATTTGCTTTGGTTTTTCCATTTTCAAAATATTGGCCATAATTTGGAAGCAGAAATATTGATTAAAATCTTCTGCAATGTGCAATTGCATTTCAAGTATCAACGTATTTATAGTTACGTGAGAGACAATCAATGATTCAATACAATTGAGCTCAATGGCGCGCATTGCAAAGTATAGATTAAGCGAGTCAAACTGATTCAAGTTAAAAAAATACATGAAATAATTTGAAGTCATAAATTTTAATAAAATCATTTTTTCAATATTTTAAAAGTCATCACATTTTGATACAATAAAAGAGGAATAAAGGACAGCGCTCAAAAATCATTAATAAAATTTCGTTATATAAAACTACGTAACATAAATCTTTTCGGGAAGGATAATTAAAGTGACATACAAAAAGAGACGATATTTTAGAAGTAAGTCCAAACTTTTCCAGGATAGTATATATATATACAGGTAGTCGTCGACTTACGACCTATGCAACTTACGACCATTCGACTTTACGACCACAATCGCTAGCCGCGGCGTACGACAGTGCATACCAGGTTCCGGTAGCACTACCATATATG
>MQRK01226655.1:10082-34104 GCA_001938485.1 Girardia tigrina
TGAAATGCATAAAAAATTGAAAACCCTTTGTCCGGGATTGGTCAATCGAAAAAGTCCCATCCTTCTTCATGATAACGCTAGACCTCATATTTCAAAAGTGAGTCTTCAAAAGCTTAATGGGTTGGGCTATGAAACCCTGCTTCATCCACCATTATTCACCAGACCTCTCGCCAACGGACTTCTACCTTTTCAGGCATTTGTACAACTTCCTACGTGAAAAAATTTTCAAAAACCAAAATGATGCTCAAAATGCCTTCCAAGAATTCGTCGCTTCGAGAACCGATGCATTTTATGCTGATGAAATAAAACAACTTGTCTCTCGTTGGCAAAAATGTATTGATGCCAAAGGTTCATACTTTGATTAATAAACTTTTGTTTCTGTGAATTTGCACGACTTTGAAGTTTGTGTCCCCAAACCGCCATTATTTTTCGATCAATCTAATATTAGAAACACGAGAGCATTTTATATTTAAAATTGACATTGAAAACTTATTATACGATAACATTTAATGTTTCTGTTTTCTACATTTGTTTAGTTCTATTATATCTCTGAACTTGAAATGCTTTGCTTACATTTAAAGTTTGCTGATATTTGTTCTGCCGAATAAGGGACAATTTTGTTATTTTTGGACAATTATCTTGCCTCATTATTTGTCCCGAATATGTTCTGTACTTTGCATACAGTTTATTTTTTTAACTTTTAATTTGTTACTGTATAATATTAGATTGTTTACTTTGTTATATTTTATTATGTTTAAAATATCATTTACACAAAAGATAATTAAGTTGATTGATGAATCAAAGCATGGATATATTGTGCTACCAGCGTATAGGCTTCCATTTACATAGGGTATATATTAGGCTGGTGAAAAGTTAAGAAAATTACATCTGCATTTGATACGTTTTGTTGTGATTATTGTCTTTGAATTTTAGAGTTATAGTGTATAAACTAAATGAAAAATGGATCACGCTAATTCTTAACAGTATATTTTAAAATATAAAAAGCAGCATTCATGATTGATCTGTATTCAAATAGTATACATAATTTTTGTAAATAAATACTACGAGGAATAATTTAATAAAAATATAATTAGAAGAAAAAAACTTATAAAAATATTTGAAGTATAGATTATCACTATTATTGGTATAACTTAAGTGACTGTTATTCGCAAAAAACACATAGGGAGTATCTCGTATACAGTTGAATGGATGTGATAAATAGTGAGGCATTACTTTATCTAATAATCACAGAATATTGAAAGGGTTGATTAGGTATAGCAGGAAGATGATACTGTCGAATAAACTTACAAATCTTAGAATTGCCGAAAAAAGGGTAATACTTCTTTGGATTTTCTTTGGAATGTTTAGTGATAGGGTCTGTGAATAGATATTTTTCTAAAAGGTAACTAATTCAATTCTTCAACCAAAGGAATTTAATATAAAAATCCGAGACGGATAGAATCATGCGTACCGGTATAGATTTTTTACAGAGGGTAAATATTATATTTCATAAATAAGTGTATATATATTAAAAATTAAAATAAACATTTGAATTTGAATTTACTTTTATTTACATGAATCTTACTTGAAAAAAAATTGAAGCTTTTTTTGGCCAGTAGGAAATTTCGTTAATTAGACTATCCATGAATTTTGCTTTTTTGTTCTTAATTTTCCCATGTATACACTTAACATGCAAACGGTCATCAGACATAGTAAAATGCTCTTAATGACATCTTTAATGTACACATAATAGTATATAAAGTTAATAAAATGAAAAATGTCTGACAAGTATCTGGAAACAAACTAGTTTTTGATAGCGAATTCAGAAATTCCAAATTTCATAATTCTAAGTTAGGTAATGTAGAATTAAACACGTTTATTATTACGTGTTTACTTCATTTACGAAATTTTTGAAGTTATAGAGATTATTTATAAGACTCCTTTTCTCGACATTTTTGAACATTAAGGTTATTAGTTTGAATTGGATGTAATGAGAAAAGATTGAACTACTTTCATAAAAGCTGCATTTTAAGGAATTAATTATTGAATCTAAATATGGTATAAATATTGTTTGCCCATTATTGACATTGAATGTCGTTACAAAATATTTAAACTAATTAAAAATATGTTAAAATTTTCAAAAACTATCTTTATACTCTTGTACTTTGTACTCATCCAAAAAGAGACATAAAATAAAGGTGTATTTGGAACTAATGATCTTGATAGGAAATGATTACAAGTTTAATAGTTGCTAAAGTATTTCTAATCTGATGAACTAAATTGAAATCATTGATGACTATAGTCAGCCTTTGAAAAGTGCAATGATCAAATGTAACTTTAGGATTCTTTTTTCTAATAGTTGTTTCTTTTCCAGCGAAAGATCAAAGACTTTGCATTGAAATCGAAACAGTAATTGTAGAAGCATTCATATTTTCTAAAAAGATAAATATTATGAATTCTTCTCTTATTACATATTTTCCTTCAAATGTATCAACAAATAGAACATATATCGTTAGTGTTTCCTTTCCTGATGTATATCCAGTTTCATTCACGAAAAAAGTCCAGCCAATGGAGATATTGACAGCCGAAACAATATTTTTACAAAAGATATATTATGTAGTTCATTTTCCATCCAATCGGAACTATAGTGTACGTTATTAGGAGCTGTTTCTTTTTGTGCTTTTAAAGCACTATCGCCGGCTTCTATTTTTTGTTATTGTCATAGCTATATCATTCATATTACAAATTGTTATTGATGATAAAATTGAATATAACTTGTTTTTATTATCTGGAATAGTTATTCATATAAAATCATCATAAAACATTATTGTTTATGATAAATTAAAGAACAGAAAATAAATTAAGTATATCCAATTTTCCAGGCGGAATAAGTGCCTTCCTTTGCTCATTGGTTCCGGCATCCATGGATAAAATAAGGAATGATCTTTAATAACAATAAATTAATAACTATAAATGATAACAGTTAATTTTTAATCGATCTTAAATGTATTGTATTTTAACTTTTTTAGTTGATCATCAAATTAATCAAAACTGTTTTTTTAATTTTATATTTATTTTTCATTAAACTTAAATTTAGCTTCAAAATGTTATTTACTGTTTCTTGACTTCGTTTCAGGATCTGTTAACATTGAATTTTTTTCCTTCCAATGAATTCTTTCATCAAAGAAAAATAAAAATTTAATATGTACATATAGTGATCGGTCTCTAACTTGATCACTAATATATTTTCTTATCATGATGCTGTTCAATTTATGCTGTTCAAGTACACTGTAATAATTTTTATAATATAATAGAGAAATACGAAACAAATACAAATCAATGATGCCTGATACTAATTTATTAAATATAATAAATTAAATACTAATTTATTAATTAAATTAAATTAATTAAATTTTAATTAAATTAAATTTTTTAATTAAATTTTTTAATTAAATTAAATTAAATTAATTAAATTTATTAATTTATTAAAAAAATAATTAAATCATTGTTAATTTAGTCTGATGATGACGATTGATCCGTCTAAATTGATCAAAATATATTGTGATGAACGATTTTTGATTTTTAAAAACTATTCATAATATTTTTCATTATAAAACATTTTCTGAAATTTTATTTATTCTTCAATTCTTTGAAATTCTTTCCGTTGGAAAATATTTCTATCTCGTATTTTATTTACTGGAATTAATTTATGAAACATGAATTTATAGATGATTAAAAGGAACTTTTTATTCTTTTTTTGGAAAATTTATCAATTTATTTACTCTTCATATGTCTAAATTTATATCAATGACTTGGAAATATTTATTTTTCATTTAAAGATTTTTAAATCTTCTAATATTTGTGTTACGGGAAATTTTTCTGTATATAATTTTAATTTACCAAATTTTTATAAATAATTACATAGTTTCGAGATTAATATTTAATGTTAATGAAAGTAGGGGATTTTCTATAGTCAATATATAAAAGATACGTTTACTAAGGAGCAAAGACACTAAAAATACATTATTATGAATAACATAATTATAAGTTTTACAAAGTAAATATATTATTATGACAAATTCAGTTTTTTTCAATAATATTAAATATAAAGTTCTTCTTTCATAGTAAATAAATACACAACAAACATACTTTGATGGTTGAGTGCTAAAATATGTTAAAAAAGTAAAAGGTATTTAAAATTAAAAGCTAGATTAGCAGTGTTTTTATTAAAACAAGAATGAGTATTACTACTTATATTTTGTAATTTGTCCGATGTAATAAAAAAATAAGTAAAATGACATTCAGTAACAGAGACGATGGTAAACATAAGAGTGGCGCGTGAGGCTTTATTAATAAGATCAGTTAATCAGAAAATCAATATTCACATTCAAATTTCTACAAAATATAATAGAATATAATCAGTTGACATTATTGGTTTGATAATTTGTTAAATAAGATATGTGACTAATGTTAATATGGTTTTAGGATAATACTGGTCAGTCCACCAAAATTAATTAGTAAAATAAAATTTTTAAAAATGATGCGTTAATTTTAATTAAATTATGTTTAGAAAATTGTTTAAAATTCAAAGCTTAACTTTTCAAACAATATCAAAGCTGCCTTTTGTCAAATTACTTTAAAGGAAACTTCGTAAATTCAAAGTTATCTTCGTCTTTGAATTTCTTATGATTTTTTATGATAATATTTTATCATAGGCATTAATCTCAGAACCAGCACAGAATCGTGGTTGCGACTTAGCGGTGTTGATGATGTGTCCTTGGGTCGAGGGGGGTGATTAATTTGGTCTCACTATTTACATCATATATCGTTAGCATAATACACAATTGTTTAATCGACTTCAGTCGGTTTATTACTCCTGCAGCTTTCTGCGCAAAAAATTTTGTAGGAATCGATAAAAAATTGAGCGACTTTTTTCGAACTATCACGACAACCAAAGAAATAGGTATTGACAACAGAACTATGGATTCCCTGGACAAATAACTCCGTGCCCATCAGACGAATAAAACTATCGGTTTTACAATCCGAATCAAACAGTTTTAAATCACTCAAACAACACTTAATTAGCAAATAATGTCTCGAATTATAATCAACTTCCATTATAACAAAACTAATGAACAACGAAAAAACTTTTTTCTTCAATCTTTATGAAATCATAACCACAGAATAAAATGCCACTTTCCATTTCAATTTTTCATCAACAAAAACATCATTACATCTTTAAAACAAATCAAAATTCCAACAAAGCTTTTTCTTAACAATTCACACAATAAACATTTATACAAAAATATTTTAATTTTCATACAAATATTTTTAATATTACTTTCTATATACATATTATATTATACGAGGGGTGTCCTAAAAGTTCACGGACTGAGAGAATATGGCGTGGTCACGTGTGTGCGTGACTGTAACGCGCGGTGTGTATACGATGACATGAGGGGAGAACCAACCAATTGTAATAGATGTGGACTCTCATTGGCTGCCCGTCGGCATGTGTGTGACATACCAATGTATTAATTGGTCATTTTCTCTCTTTTAGTTAGTATTGAAGAGGCAGTGAAATCTCAACGAGCAATCATCTATTTCATCTAGAAAGAAGACATCCCCACTGCAGATATTATGCATCGTTTACAGTCTTTGGCGATGTCGCTATGGGAAGAACGGCTGTCTTTAAGTGAGTGCAACGATTCCAGGCAGGTCGTCAATCATTGGAGGATAATGAACGCAGTGGGCGACCAAACACATCCGGATGTAAAGAAAATATGAAAATTATCGAGGAAGTCATTCTTGGTGATAGATGTGAAAGTGTGTGAAACTGAATGGTGATTATATTGAAAAGTTTGATAGCGATTCTGATGAGGATTGATCAATTTTGTTAACTGGAATAAACTTTTTGAATTTATTGTTACTTATTAGTTCGCAAACTTTTTTTATTTTACAGTTTTTATCTCGCACAAAGTTTTATTTCAATTGTTAGATTTGATATCCCACAACTTCAGTTTCTTTTTCATCAGTTTTCATTAAAATAAATTCTTCATCCTTATTTTTTATTATTTTAGCGGCTTTTTTCCATTGACTCTTCATTAGAAAATATTTTTAACTGACCTCTCACAAAACCAACCACAATAATTACAAAAATTTAGCCTGTCTGCAAATAAAGAACATGCATTTTTGAGCAACTAAAATATTTTAAAAATATATCTGCTTTTAACTTTTGTTAAAATAAAATACTTTTTAACTAAAAATAAATTTAATTCACAATTTATGATTATTAATTTTACCATGCCAGTGTTATTAATTAGTGCGGCATTGAAAGACTTGATAAAACAAACAAAATTGTCTGTAACTCTTTTAAAAACAAAAAGAACATTACCATCACCTTTACACTGCCGTGGTTTGTAAGAAACCTCACTGGTTTTTCCTAACAACGTCTACCAACAGAAATGAGATGCTCTTGAGTACTGATCTGATCTCTATTAAGATGTCGAAGTGACAAAGAACGAGGTCTGAATAAGAGAGTGAATACTCAACCACAGGGAGTTTTTTTTACTACAACTACTTCACAGACAAAGTTATGTGTACTGTAGTGTCCATATAAAAATTCCATTGTTTCTCCTCCATTTTACGAATTTCCTTATCACATTTTCATTCCAAAAACTGTATCATATCTATCTAAGAAAATGATCTATAGTCCTTGAACTTCTATCGTCTTTCACGCTTTATCTGACTTTAAAAAATCATTTATACTTTACAAAACGCGTGATAACAATGATTAAAGATCTTCTGGACCTGAAGATCTCTAGAATTATTCAAAAGTATTATTAAAATATTACTATAAATATTTTTTTAACACCTTTATCAAATTTATCCCCTGGAAGATTTTAAATACCGATTTTGATTATGATTATTACATTTCAGATTAACAAAAGATAAGAAAACCAAATCTAAAATAAATTTAGAAATAGATTTCTTCGAGTCTAATTTGAAACTGTGGAAGGAGGAATTGGAGAAGACAAACTGCGCTTTGGATACGTATCAAAACCTGAAGTATGTAATATCGATTGGTTCTTCCTTATAACTTAATAAACATTTTTAGGTCAGGATTGCCCATGATACCAATAGCAATGAAGAATACTGTAGATATAGACTTTAAGAATGCATTTCGGAATATGTTAGAAAATCATTACGGAGAGGATCCGGACAAATTCACAGAGTCCATTGATCTTATAACAGATAAACGAAAAGTATTTAAACTTATTTTAAAAAGTTATTTAACTGTGATTGAATTATAATATTTATAAGTCCGGACAGTTCACAGTCCATACACCGCTTTTTGTGATCTAACTTGATCGAGAATCAATTTATCAATTTACTCTGTTAAATTTCGTAGGCTCATCGTCAATTTGCTCATGAAAACACTTTCAAACATTTTTGTATTAAAAAGTGTTTTTTGAAATATATTTTATTTTATAATATAAAAATGGTGATCATGAGAGAAAGAAAGTGGTGCAACATTTATAGCAAAAGGAGAGAAGAATACAATAAAAGAATTTCTAGCGAAAAAAATATTTATCATCTACGAAAGATCTTTTCATATTTAAAATGATAAAATAATGATATCTATTTCTATCGTATTTATGCCACTGTTAGGAGTTGGCGAATAAAAAAAATTGAATTTTTGAAGTTAAAAGATATTTAAAATATTTAAAATCATAATTTTATTCAGAGGAATTTTTATAATTAAAACATATTTCCTTAAGAAATTTAAAGGGACCTATTAAAAAAGGACCTGGGTTCTTTTTTTGATTATGTAATTTGTGGGATCATATTTTTAATAGTGTATTTTTGGGTTTATTTTTAATATGTAATTTTTCTAGTTTTTAGGTAATTTTTTTATTAAGTCAAGTACTCTAAAATAATCATATACCCTGAAAGTTTTCTAGCATTAGATAATTTTTATTGGCTAAAATAAGAGAAAATTTTTACATTGAATAATTTTTAATTGGTAAAAGTATTGCACAATTTTTTATTAGTTAAAAATAAAACAAATAAAAAAATCGCAGATTATTATAATAATATTTTTTATCCCTTTAAAATGTCACTATACAAAACTTATTACGTGGTACATCTGAAAACATTTTTGAGTTTTTCAGACATAAAAGAATGTTGAAACGTAGAAAATGTAATTTAATATTTAAACGTATGGCTAAATAACGGCAGTAAAATATTATACGCAGAAGATTTTTAAATGATGTTAGTAAAAACATTAGGAGTTTAAATTTTATGAAAGTCGTTAATAAAGTCGCAAATTTATAATAGTACAATTTGTAATAAATAACGTATATTTATAATTTAATAAAATTTAAATATTGATATTTATATTTAGCAATTTTGATATCTGATTCGTGCGAAATAAGAAAACATCTTTCCTCATAAATTTTGTTTGAAAAATTGTTAATTCTTATAGAAATAAATATTTTGTATTATGAACTCATTCTTTAATCACGAACCCAACAGTCACATTGATTATTTATTTTGTACTTATAAATAAAATGAAAGGCCAATTCTCGTTAAATTGTTAAATTTAAATGTTGCTTTGCGTAATTATCTCATGAGTAATTCAAGTAACATAATACAAAGAACGTCATTATCCAAACTATCTTTGACCAGATGTAATTTTACAAAATCTAAAAGTAAAAATGGATTCATTCAAACTTACTTATTTGAATGAATCAGCAGTATATGAAAGAGTACAAAGAAGAACCTACGTTCGAAAAGCTTTATAAAAGGCTTGCTGACAGTTTCATTAGAAAGAAAACCTTCATATTGAGATGTTAGGGGATAATGTTAGATAATTTTAGGGGACACTTCGTTGACAAAAGTTTGGTATCAAGTTTTGCGTTACAGTCTCATTGAATATCTAAGTTAAACAGAGAAATTAAAAAAAAGTAGCTGTTTCTTATAAAAGATTGTAAAAGATATCAAATGTGGCATTAACACCACAAAACGTACCTCAGAGCCAACATTTTGCAACTAATATTCTCAGTACAATGACGATATTTATACTATTTTTATATGGATCATGTTTTTAAATTATCTATACACTTCGATTAGTCAGGGTGCTATCTTTTACCAACTGACACAAAGAAGGTGCAATCATTCATTGTGTGCTATAATTTCCACTGAAAAAGTTTTGACGGTGCTAATAGAGAGCATTTTATAGATTTTTTGAAGGAATAGAATCGAAAAAGAGTATTTGGAAATAATCACATTGTAATAATGGGCATTTAATTGATCCACCACCTTCTCTGATTTATATTTGATTGAGAATGTGTTTTCCTGTATTTGTAGATCACTGTAAATGTTGTAAAGATAGAACATCATTAATTTCAAAAGATGAGTTTCCTATTTTTCAAACGAATTTTGATTCACATTGTGAGAGGTTGTATTGTGAATGATTGTTAATCAGATACTACTGCCCATGAATTAATATCAGAAATTGAAAAATTAAAGCAGTTTTAATATTATTTTTTTCATTTAATATATTAATAAAAATAAAAAAAATTAAATTATTGTGCAAAAAAAATTTAATTTACATAAAATGATCAATTAAATTTTTTCTATATACCTTTGTAATATCAAAATGTATGATAGAAACATGTACAACAAATATGTATCCAAATAAAAACAAATGGTACTTACGTATTAACGCCATCGTAGCAAACATTTGTTGACGTCGACTAAGTTTTTTGAAAAGTAACTTGATTTATCGGATAAAACTTTTATAGATTGAAACAATTATATGCGGGAATTATGTATCTCGGGTATGGAGAATAAACCAAACAAGAAGATAGGTGGACCAGATTGCATTGTGGAAATTAATGAAACTTTGTTTACTAAACTTAAAAATAATTGTGATTGAGTATTACCCGAATTTTTGAATGTTTGGTGGTATATGTAGGGAAACAAAAGATTTTTTTGTTGTCAATATTCTTATTAGAACTGGCTCTACCGTTTTTGATAAAATTATTGAAAACATCTAAATGGTAATACAAATTATTCTTACAGTTGGAAAGTTTACCAAACAAATAAAATAGTAATAGAAGGATTCCTCCATGTTAAGGTTATTCATAACTTATGATTCATAAGTACAATTTTATTGATAATTATACAGGAGTTCATACACAACCAGTTGAGAGAATGTGGGGTAGTGCCAAATGGAGAAACAAAAGACGTATGGAACGGCGAGACACCATTTTGAATCTTATTTATTAAAGTTCATATGGCGACAGCATCAGGTGAAAGAAAATAGATAATGTCTTGAATCTATGTTAAATTCTATATCAACCCTTTTTCCACCAAAATCCGATTTACTATTTTTTATAAATAAAATGTTTGGAATTACTAAAGTGTTTAGATTTTAAATAAAGTTTTCTATTCTATGATTTGTCGCAAATATTTTAGGTGTAAATTGGCGCATTAGCAGATTTTTAGCTGCGGTGACGTTAATACGTGAGTACCAAACAAATTTTATGTTCAATAATTGTTAATAGGAATTAATTAACACATAAAATGGCGTTACTCTTACTTTTGTCCAGTGGTACATTTCATCAACTTTGAGTACATTTTATTATTACTCAATTAAATGTTGTGGTTGTTAAGTATTGCAAGACCCTTGGTCGTTAGTGCACATTGGTGTCACTGTGTAATTAAGTGATATCGAAATAAGTGCAATTTGATTTGTTTTATTAACAGAATAACAATGTCACTTGCAAACGAGACGGTTTTGGTTCATCTTTATTGATTATATATGTATACGTATAAGTAACCTTACCGAGCACAATTAGCATGAAGCGAACGAAGTATTTTTCAGACGTTATACCGAATTTATGATGAAAAGTTTTTCATTTCATTTATAAATAGTGAAATACTTGTTTATATAAAAATATTTTTATTTTAATGGCAACTACAAGCATAGAATAACGGCTGAAAGTTTAGGCAAGGTAACGATTTGAAACAAAAGCTTTTTTGTCTTTCGCCGTAGTCCTGTGAAACTCAATAACTTGATAAGCAAATAATAAAAAATAATATAATAATAATAATTATTAAAAATATATAAGCGAATCAATAATTACTGCAATCGACCCCAAAATTAAAGTTTTTAGGTCTTTCAGTCTTAAATATTTATGCCAAATACGATTCTTCTTTTAACAAAATTTGACTTTTTCCTTCACTACTGCAATAATAATAGGTAAATGAGTAAATCCTTCATAATCATCGAAGCTATTCGAATTTAAAAACTATGTTCCTAATTTTTTTATTAATTTGTAAGAATGTAAATAGTTTCAAAACACGTTTTTATAGTATAATGCTTATTTGTGAAATGATAAATCAATGTGATCCTAACTTTCATTGATATACAGGGTGCGCCAAAACGTGTTTTAAACATTTTAAACTTGTCTAAATAGTAAAAAAATAACAATATAAATAAGAAACTTTATTCTCCATAAAAAAGTTTTTTAAAATTTTTGTTTACATTTTGAAATGTTAAATGTAAAGGAAAGAGTAGAAATCGTTCGTTTGTATTCAAAATATGAATCATTTGAAAAATTTGAATCATTTGGAAAAGAATTCCTTCATATCAAACAATAATTAACACATTCAATCCTTTCACAAAAACTGTCTCAGTAGCTGCTTATCAAAGATCGGTCGCCCGAGTAAAGAACATAAAAGAAAATATTGCATTGAAGGTATTTTCCCTATGGATATGGTGGCTTCAGTACAAGCATTAGAATACTGTCCAAAGAGTTGAAATATTCTTACAGTTTTATATGAAAAAAATTGAGAAACACAACATTATTATCTATATAAATATCAAATCCTAAATAGATATCTGATGAGTACACAGCATCAAGAGTCGCTATGAGGACGACTTGCTTGACAAGATCAATGAAGATTGCAGTTTTTGGATAATGCGGCCTTTTTTGATGATGGTACATTTAATTTACATGGATGTGTTAATTTTCAAAACACTCGTATCTGAGAAACAATTACTCCAAAGGAAAACTTTCCACAAATCCACTTCAACCCAAAGGTAAATGTTTGGGTGGATATTTCAAGTAGACAATTGTATGGTCCTTTCTTTTTCCAAAATAGCACAAATAATGTTGCTGACTACAAGGATATATTAGAAAAATGTTTTATTCCAAAATTAAAATGGCAGTAATGCTATTCAAGACTTACAAACTTCATTATTCAAATACCCACACAAAAATATCGAGTGGTGTCAAATCAGGTAGCCTGGCCGGTCATACATATGGACCCCATCATCCCAGCCAACGTTATGGAAACGCTTCATCCAGAAATTGTCGCACAATCAGTGAATAATGGGCAGGTGCTCCATCTTGCTGGAACACAGCTTTCCGTTTGCATGTTCTTGATAACGATGACATAAAGCAACTTTTTAACATATCCAGTTAAAGCACCGCTGATATGTTTACTTCAATAAAAAGAGCCTATAAACAGAGTTGAAGACAACCCCATCCAAATATTAACTTTTTCACTAGCCTGTGACCTCTGATATGTTTTGGTTGGTGTTTCAGTGCCCCAAATGAGACAGTTATGTCTGTATACCATGCCGTTAAGATGGAAAGTTGACTCATCAGAGAATATCAGGTTACTAAGAAAATTTTCATCTGCATCTATCGATTGAATTAACGTTTCACACATAACACATCTAAGAGCGCAATCTTCTTCATACAAAAGTTATGTAGCTTGAATTCTGTAGGGGAACATTTAAAAGTCGTTTCGTAATACTTTTTGAACAGTTCCATAAGAGTAATTCAGAGTTGACAACGATTTCTTGATAGAAGACTAGGGTTCTTGCTTAAAATATTCTGCTATCTCATTTTTATTTTCATCATCAATTGGTGGTCTTCCAGATTTTGAGACATTTAGAACGCTTCCTGTTTCTTCAAACTTTTTGAAGATGCTTCTAATACTTTTTTTCGCTTGGAATATTTTTCCATTTAAGTCGTTGAAGTTCTCTTCTTACTAAAGTCACTGACTCATGCTTCGCAAATAAAATAACAATTTTTACACGCTGATTTACATCCATTTTGAAAACAATAGCAACAATTAATACATTTAAACAAAATGTACTTTTAATTAAATTTTAAAGAATAAGCTTCAAGATGCCTTTATAATTAAAAAGAAATACAATATAAATCAAAAGTTTTTTCAGTTTAAAACCCGGTAGTTACTTTATCATCACCCTGTATAATTAATTCATTTAATGCTCGTTTACAAAAATGCATTGATTTAGATGACTCCTGTTGAAAAAAATAATTTTCATCAATTTGTTTTTAGAAAAATAATTTTTTTTGTTGATATTGTTCTTTACTATTTATGCAAATTTAAAATGTTTAAAGGACTTTTAGCTCACCCTTCTACTGTGTTAAATGTCCAATAAAGATTCACTTAATATAATCCATTACTTACCATACATAAATAATTTGACAAATGATAGCTGGCATTAGGTTATGAGTTCTTTTCGCTTGTTCAAATTTCTCTGGTACACCCCCAAAACCTTTTTTCTTATTCATGGTACCTTCTAGACGTACATATAATTTGAAATGTTACATAAAATAATATATAGTAATACACGATTTGTATTTTTTTATTAAACTTGAACGTTTTGATACTTTTTAAAATTAAATAATTCTTCAATAGAAACAAAATATATTGTCAGTGTATCATTTTAGGCCATTCAAACTCCAAGACGCTCAATAGAAGGGATTGATGACCATATATCATACTATAATTATATCAATTATATAGAAAAACGATTTTTCTTTCAAGATCGAAGTAATGGTATCATATTTTCATGGTAAGTTTATATCTACAATAAATTCTCAATCTGAAGTGGTAGCACGAATCGGGTTTTTATAGTAACCAAGTCAGTAAAAAGTGCAGGCATTCTTAAAAAAAATCTTTGAATAATAACAATGTTTTTTTCATTTAACAACTTATGACATTTTTACTGCTTAGTTACTTCACAACCCAATTAATAAAACCATAGATTTCGAGATTATTTTACATGAATTTAATCATTTCTTTTAATGCTTTACTTAGGAATGACGTCTTTACGGGGGTTCCATTTCAACAACGAACAGTTGTCTTTGAAAAGAGTGGAGTCATTTTCAATTTAGCTGCTCTCTATTCTCAATTGGCCGCAGGAACAGTTAGTTTTACAAATATTGAATTTCATTAATGTGCGGGGATTTTCCGGAAACAACCGCACCCAAAAAGAAGCGCATCTGCGCTGATTTTTGTTTCCATATGAATTGATCAAAAAAATAAATGATCGATTTCGAGGTAAAAATAACAGTTTCCAACAGTGACTAATTATTTTTTGGATCAATTCAAATATAAGTAAAAAATCAGCGTAGATGCGTTTCTTTTTGGGTGCTCTTGTTTCCGGAAAATCCCGGTACCTTTTTAAACAAACTTTTAGTAATTATTAAGAACACCAATTTGACTTTTCATATTTTTATTTAAACAACAATTTTGATTGTTCTTAAGATAACCTTTGTCAAAGCTTTCGTACGATTGCTTTCTAAACTAAATCGATTATTGAATTAATTCTTATTATTTTTTAGCAAAATGGGAAATAAATATTTTATCAAAATATTTACTAAAAACTTAATGGATAGAAATTAAAATGATTATTAATTATTTAAAAAATATTAATTTGATTTATTTATTAAAAATTGTAAAAACTAATTAACTTATTTAAAATTGTAAAATTATTTGAAATTAAAAATAAATTTAAACAGAACATATTTTTAGATAATAAGAATTGAAATATTAATCATCCATATGGGTAGGAGAGACACATTTCCAAATCAAGATACACATTCAAACACAAAACATTAAACATTCAAAATATTCCTCACAGTAATATTTAAAACTTTTACCACTTTTTAAAATTAGATTGAAAGAACTACTTTTCGTGTAGGTATCAAAAAATAATACATATTTAATACATCATCTCTACGTGCAAAAACACAAAAAATTAAAAACATATTTGTTTCAAAACAATTTTAATCGACATAATCTTCAACGGTCATTGTCATTGAACAATTCTTCAAATTCTCATGTCATAGTCAGGTATCTTCCACGGATTACCGTTAACGCACAGTAGTACGGCAATTGCTATACTACTTGCATCTGTCCAAATGACAACATTATTATTGCAATTTACCACCCACTTGCCTGTTGCTGGATCTCCATCCATTCTCAGCCTTTGACAGATTTCATTAACTTTCTTTATGATGTCTTTTGGCACTAATTCATCCCAGCCTATCTTGTATTTTGCGGTTAATCTCTGAATATAGGCACAAGCAACCCGTAACCATCTTGCAACTGGTACATGGCCTATCCACTCCCACAAAATTCCATGTACTTCTCTCCCCGTTGCTTTTTCAAGCTCCCTAGTTACGAGCTCTTGGTCTCTTCTCCACTGCAAATTGCTTTGTACATTCAGTCCAAGCACCCTGACATCTTTGTCTAAGTCAATCCGTTCTATGGGGTTAGACTCCAACCCAAACCGGCGAAAAATTCCTACTACATCCTCTGAATTACAAGAAATTTTCGCAATGAACATGTCATCAATACATATATACATGTATACCCAGAAGCAGTTATCGTCTGCTCCTCCTTGATAATCTTTTCAACTATTCTTGACATGACTTTTGGCGCAATGGATAGACCAAACCCTAACCTGGTCATGACATACACTTCGCCGTTCCACATAACCGCCTGATATTTCAACAAATCTGGAGCCACCCTTACTTGTAGGTAAGCTTTTTTTAAATACCTTATAGCGCAGTTGGTCCTAATTTTCTCCACTCCGTAATCGTGACTGGCAACTGGCATAACTGCTGCCAGGATAGCTATGAATTTGTTCGTTCAATAATCTTAGTTCTAATACCGGTCGTATTCGTGTCGTTTTGCCTTTGACTTGCCGCACTCCCATCAACGGTATCATGTTACGAATCTTCCCGTCTCGCTTTTCATCCAACTTTATGAAAACACTTTCGCTTACCCAGTCATTCACTTCATCTTGAAATGACTCTTTATCTTCATTGGGAATATCATAATTGACACATGAGGTTCTCCCAACCGGATGATCATCGACAAATCTTCATCGTGTGCTCCAATACCTTCCGTCAAATTGAGCTTCAAAATCATCCTCTTTTATCTGCAAATGTCTTCCACTTTTCACTCCAGTTGCTGCAGTAATTGCTTCCAATTTTGCTCCATTACTGCCAAATTTTATACAAACATCATCACCGTCTACTCGTATTGTCAGTCCTGTTTGAGAATAACATCGTTTCCCACTATGATGTCGACACCTGCAGGCAGCCTTTCAACCATAATTACTCCAACAGGCCCCAGGTTCATACCGCCAAATAGAATCTCATGTAGATTCACTTTACCCAGGATATTTACCTGACTACCGTCGACCGCTACAAGGTTCATGTTTCTAACTCCTTCGATTCTTGACTTTGTGCTACTACTTCCCGTGTCTATCATCAACTTCATTATTTCCCCGTCGATTAGCACTTGACGAATTAATAAATTCGGAATAACAGCTGAACATGAATAAATTAATGGTGATTGCGAATGTTTGAGGCGATTCACGGCCGCCTTGTTGACACAGTTGAGCTCGGGACGTTGTGGCTTTTTATAGACGTAACTATTGTCGGTAGTTACACCACCATCCCCTATTACTGTGAAATTTGGTCCTACACCATTTACTGGGGAGAGGTTGGACCCGTGACTTTTTCCCCTCTGTCGTTTCCCGACATGTTACAGTTTGCTTTTATATGGCCGATTTCTCCGCATTTAAAGCATTTAACCCTACATGTCTTCTGCGTGTGTCCAAGTCGATTAAAACCAATACATCGAAATTTACTGTTCGTCGCCGCAATCACTTTTGATGTTGATGAGGCGATATCTTTTTGGCCATGTTCGCCACACTCTTGAATGTGAATTCGACGTCCAATCTTGGCTGCACCTCTTTCTTTAATTGATCCGGTAAACTGTGAATAAATGTCATTGCACAAAACGCATCGATCGGATCCTGGTCCCCAACAACGGTCCGTATCAGCTGATTGATCTCGGCCACCGACACGTCCAATCTGTCACCTGGGAGAATCTTCTTTTGACCAAGCAACATCCATGCGTCAAATCTCCCCAAACCAAACACTCGGCGCAACTCACTTTTGATTCCCTCGGTATTTTTCTGTTGATCCAGCGATAAGCTCTTTCACGTGTCGTATGCCGGCCCGTCCAACAGCATGATCAAGCATGAGACTTCTTTTTCTATTAGCCCGTCTACCTCGATGGCAAACTCGAATCTGTCGATCCAACGTTCGACGTCCTGCCCACCATCAAATTTCTTCAAATTACTGATTGCTTTCATTGCCGCGATTGCTTGTAAAATAAGATGATTTTTTCGATTTACAAAAAACTTTATTATTCAAACAAATTAGATGATCCAAATAATTACAGATACCATTGATTTTTATCTTAGAAAATCTTTGTGACGTTACAAATTTTCTAATCCGTCCTCCCCCTGTCACAACATGTCATAAATTTCTAGACCCCCTCCGCCTTAAAAGTGTGGCATATTTTATGAACGGCCCCTTATGAATTTTCCTAATTACTTATACAATCATGCAAATTTATCCTAATTAATATTATCCTAAATGATATTAATCTTTGAATACAATCTAATGACATGAATATTTATATTAAAATGGCCATACTATATTTCAAATGATGTCTTTATTACCCTTGCATATCTGACTTTAAAACTATTTTAAAAATAATTTTTTAATATGAACTAAAACATGTCGAACATTTGTCTTCCTAATCGCAATTGTGTCATATAATTTGTTTAGAATATGTAATAAAAGTTAGAGTCGCATTCGCAATTGATTTTGGTTGTACATCGCATTCTTAATAGAATTAATGTCAAGGTAGTTCACTCAAGTTTAATTTTGTCCTGTAACTGTGACAGTAAACGCGTCCAAGTTCATTTTACCTTCATCAATGGTTTTAAATTATCAGATCTACAATCTAAGAAGATCAGGCCTATCTGAACAGCTGAATGAATAAAATTATTAAATTGATGATGGTACAAAATAATAATTTTTATTGCAGTTGGAACTGTCCGAGGACATGTTGTCCAACAACCTTGTAACCAATACATTGCTTCTAAAACTGTAGAAATTATTATTCTTCAAAAATAAAAGAAAATATTTAACGTTAGTGTTATTGATCTAAAAATTTAAACGAAAAATTAATTAAATAAAATTTATTTAAATCAAATTATAATTTTCTTGAATGAAAATATTTAATCATTAAACTTAAAAAATATCTGAAATTCGTGTGGTGATTGTCAATGTCAAACAACTTTAATTGAACTTCAACCAAATGACATTTTCAAGACTCCATTGGACTTCAATTCAAACGACCGATCTATGAACGGATCACATTTTTACTTTTTTTATACAATATCTTTATTGTGAAATCTTTTCGTTCTTTGACGAATAACCAATTTATGTTTGATTTGATTTTTTACAAGCTTTTATTACGTTTATTTGTTTGTCTGTCTGGATGCATCAAATCTTGTGATCGAAAATTCACCAACTTCCCGTTCATCTAGCGACATCAAACTTTCAGGACTGATGTATTCTAGGTGACAATACACATTTTCACTCTCACTGCTCATCTAGCGCCTTTAGTTTGGCCGCAAAAAGTAATTGAAGTGTCGTTCTCATGTTTTCCTCAGTAGTAGGCTTTGAAATTTGCTACATCTAAATGCAAATAGAAAGCGGGTTTTCGCCTAGTAGGCTTTGATAATTCAGTCAAAAAATGTGAGAAGTGGGTGAAATAGATACAGAACCGCAAACATATGACAAATTATAAAAGCTTGTACACCAAAATTTTTTTTGATATGATTATATTATGTGATTTATCGTATGTGACCCTTTGATAAAACATGTCATATTGTAATTTTATTTTTATTTTAACTCTTGATGACCACTTAATGTACACATTTATTTTGAATAACGGATTAAAAAATAAGCAATTTTTTTCAATTGGAAAAGTATTTATTTATATTTTAACGAATATTCGGTATCGTTTGTATCCCTAAGTTAATTAATTTTAAATTAAAAATAATAACACCAAAAGACTGAAATTATTTCATTGAATTTATTAATTTAATTTTCTGAATTTATATTTATTATTAATCAATAATATTTTTTAAAATTATCAAGTCTGGACAGAATAAATAGATATTTTTAAAATATGTTTTATATTATTGATATTTTTGCATCCACAAATTAATTATGGCTTTTAACATGATATTTTTGAATAAAATAAATATTGAAGGTAAAGTTTAATTTTTGTTACATACCAAAAATATCGAATTATCCTATGTGTCCGGACTTAACGGACAGGGTGTCCGTATACCTGTATATGGTTTTTAATATTATCTTTATATTAAAAATATAATAGTAAAAATATATTAGAAAATAAATTTAAAAAATATTTTTAAAACATGAATTCCTTTATTATATTTCTTCGAAAACCATCCACATCCTCTTCCAATTAAGAGTGCTCTGTTAAGTACTTTTCTATGTACTGTTTGATTCTTTCGACAAGAAAACAATTTATCGTGTATCGTTTATTCAGATTAAAATACTTTCCCAAAATTTTTTAATAATTTTTATATTTCAAGTATTTCTGTAACATAATTTTATGAAATTGATTAAAATTAATTATCTGAAATTCCATGTCCATAAATACATTTAACAATCTATTCTATTCCTATTCAATCAGTGTTTCCTCACAGAGATTTCTTTGGTCATACTGAAACTAAAACATGAAGTAGTATATAATAATAATAATAATATTAATAATAATAACAATAGATAATTCTTTAAATTATTATCTAAAAATTCTTGTTCTGTTAATTTTTATTGAATAATTCATGAAACAATATCTCGAAAATTTATTCAATTTATTTGTAATCAGTAATTTTAACTATTTTTTATCGAAACTGTGCACATTATCGGTTCAGCATGAACACTTTGTTGGAATGTGTTACAAGGAATTCCGTTCTACTTTCGTGAATACTTTCGAAAATCATATATGGAACAATGTGTTGTAAAAAAACAACAAATTCTTTCCGTCTCGCAAATTTCCTAAGCCTTCACTGTCAATTGATTCCCATCCTTTTCTCAAATAATCATCATTATTCAGTGAATTGGTGAGATGAAGAATATTGTAAATAATTATACAAATTATATTCCAGTTAGGTATACTGAAAAGTTCGAAATCAATGATCAGTTCTAGGACTGCTTCCTTCTATGCACTTATTAAGAAGGAACCCAAAACTTATTCTTAATGAGAATTGTAAAAAAAACCCTAAACTTAATTTGAATAGAATGTAAGTTAAAATATGAAGTAAGAATTCTCATAAACTGAAATGAATCCATCACACTACCCGACACTCAAATTTAGACAAAGAAGTCTTTACCTCTACTATATGCCGAATTTGATGCTGAACACGAATATGATAGTCATTTTCCTCCTATATGTCCAGATTTTTTGTAAATTGAGAAAAACTCATAATTATATAAATTTTATATTTTAAAGCAACGTTCGATGCTTACACGTTAAAACAATAGAATAAATTAATTGTAAATATAGTATAGTATTACTAAAGTAATAATTAACTACCCTTAAATTGTATTCTTATTATTCATGTAATATTTTTAAATACATTAAATTATAACTTAAAAGAAATTAATTTCTAAAATAGTAAAATAATAGAAAATATTAAATATTGCATCAAATATATATTAAGAATACAATTTACGGGCAATTAATTATTACTTTAATAACAATCAAATATTGTGAACTATATTTACATTTAATTTGTTCTATTGTTTTAACGAGCAATCATTGTCCGTTGCTTCAAATTGTGTCATTACTGCAATTTATTTTATTATTCTCGCGTAAGTTATTTTTAATACTATTACCTAATTAATACTTAAACAATTATAATTTTTTCAGGTTATGTCGAATAGACGTCAATGTGTCATCAATACCAATAAATTTTGCTATATTTGTGGAAAATTTATATTTAAAGGTGCATCCAGATCCAGAAATCCCAGAATCCAAAGCCTTTTTTTCACTACTTTAAAATGAAAATAGGAGACCAGAACAAGTCATTAGCGCTCCATTGCGTTTGCAAGAAATGTTTTTCTGATCTCTCTCTATGGTCTTCTGGAAAGCTGAAACAAATGCCATGCTTGGCGTGGGCAGATGGATCATATTAACGATTTTTACTTCTGTTTGACAAATGTTCGTGGTCACAGTAAAAAGACAGCTTATCTTATTTATTATCCTGATTTACCGTCAGCAGTCCTGCCAAGACCATATGAACCAGGAGAAGAGCCTTCTGTTCCACCAAAGGATTTAAACATTCTTTCTGACAGCGATGATGGAGTATCAGAAACACCTGATGACATGGAAGCCAACTGGAGACCGGATGACGTGGAACACACATGTAAAACTATCAACCAAGATCAACTTGATAGTTTTATCAGAAAATTGGGGTTATCGAAAGATGGTTCCTATCTTGCTGCAACCATGCTTAAACAATTTGGTGTTTTAGCAGCAGGAACGAACACGACGGCTTACAGGGTAAGTGATAAGATGTTCGTGAAATTCTTCAAAACAAGTGATGGCGATGAGATTGTCTACTGCGATGACATTGAAGGTCTTCTTTCGAGAATGAACGTTCACACGAATATGAAAGAGGACTGGTGGCTCTTTGTCGACGGTAGTGTCAATAGTATGAAGGCTGTGCTCCTCCATTAGGTTAACAAGTTTCCTGCACTGCCAGTGGTCTATTCCAGGAAAGGGAAAGAATCCTACTCCTCATTGAAATTGATATTTGAGTTAATTCATTACGACAACTTCAAATGGAGAGTTTGTTCTGATTTAAAAATTATCGGAATGCTCACTGGAATGCAGGGTGGCTACACCAAGTACAGTTGTTTTATTTGTATATGGGATAGCAGAGCGCGTCAGCAGCATTGCAACAGAAACCATTGGCCAGAACGTGTAAATCGAACACCAGGAGTGCAAAATGTCCTCCACAAGGCTCTTGTACAACCGGGAAAAGTAATTTTACCACCTTTGCATATCAAACTTGGGATTTTCAAAAATTTCGTCAAGGCTTTGGATTCGGAAGGCGAGCCAATGAAAACACTGA
Source organism: Girardia tigrina (assembly GCA_001938485.1). Lineage (NCBI taxonomy): Eukaryota > Metazoa > Platyhelminthes > Tricladida > Dugesiidae > Girardia > Girardia tigrina. The sequence goes on from MQRK01226655.1 coordinate 32,470, forward strand.
AGAATATTTTTCCGCGACTGTCAGCAGCCAAAATAAAAGGTGTCTTTGTTGGGCCAGATACTAGGAAATTAATGACAAGTCAGAAGTTTCAAGATAAATTATTCCCAGTTGAATTGCGTGCCTGGAATGCCATAAAAAAGTGTGTGGAAAACTTTCTTGGCAGGCGCGTAGCCAGGGGGGTGATTGGATGGATTTTCACCCCCCCTGATAAAATGCCCTAAAAATTGTTTAAAAAAATTATTACGAAAAACAAAACTTAGAGGAACGGGACCTCTCGTTTTTCCCCGAATTAAAATCCAATTGGGCGTTCCCATTTTAATCCACGTTTTCGGCCCTACTGGCGAGGCTGAAAACAAAGATTAATATAGAAACCCTTGATTGGATTTTAATCGGGGAGAAAAAAAGAGGTCCGAGGAACGTTTAAGGAGCTTAAGGATCGTTTAAGTTTAGAGGGTTAAAATCGGGAGACATCCCCATCCCTGAAAAAATTAAAACATAATTAGCCACCCCAATTATATTTAAGATTGCTAGATCTTTCAGGAATTTTTTTCAACCCCCCCCTCTGCAATCCTGGCTACGCCGCTGTTTCTTGGTATGCTTTCATACTTCAATCACTTGAACAACATACGTACGATAACATTAAATGGTATTTGCTATATATTTTTATTTTTTTCTCAAGCAAACATCGATTTCCTGATTACCGAGATATAGTTTCAGAAATGTTGGATGCATTTGAACTGATGAAGTTGAATATGTCTCCAAAAATTCACTTTCTAAAAAGTCCCATTGACCTTTTCCCATCCGAGATGAAACAGGTCACAGATGAACATGGTGAAAGATTTCGCCAGACCCTTTCAACACTGGAACAGCGATATCAAGGAAGAGCAGATCCGAGAATGATGACTGACTATTGCTGGATGATTTGCAGTCCTTAAAATATAAATTACTTCGTCATAAGTACTGTGTTACTGGTTTTCGACCTCGGAATTTTACACTTTTTCAAAGTAACTAAAAAAAATAAGATAACAAAAAATCTGGACGTATAGGAGAAAAGCGACTATCATATTCGTGTTCAGCATCAAATTCTGCATATAATAGAGGTAAAGACTTCTTTGTCTAAAAAAAGTTCAAATTTGTCGGGTAGTGTTATTTGTCTTGACTTCCTTAGCAAGATGATGCTTTAATATTGATAATTTTAACAATAATAAAACTTATTATTATTATTGTTTCTAAGGATAAATCTATTCATCACTCACATTGAGCTAAATATTATAAGTGATTCAAAATCTTGTGACTCATTTCCAAAGGTTTTCTTATGTATGAAAAATTTATTAAAATTAATATATTTATTGGTTTTTAAAGTGCTTTAAAGATATTGGTGAAGAATAGTTGATAAAATGAGAGGATTTGTTATATTGCATAATTTAAAATTATATTTGATTACGCAGTAATAGCAATGAGGACTAAATCATCAATAAAGGAATAAATTAAAATTTATCTAAAAGCAATTTAAAACAACTAAATGTTTTAATTACAACAATACTTTTTTCTTGTATTTTTAGAGGAGCACTCATCAAGCACACGGATATATATATATATATATATATATATATATATATATATATATATATATAT
>MQRK01226658.1:0-13860 GCA_001938485.1 Girardia tigrina
AAATTCTATTATACCCATTTAATTAAAACAAATACGTAATTTAAAATATTTTATTTTTAATACTTTTAAATACTTTTACAATACTTTTAAAGTATTTTTTACATACCTCAACAAAATAACAATACGAATTAATATTATTTACTTTTATTTATATTTCATAAAAAATTATTAATTATTTATATTAAGAAAATAAAATATAGATTATCTAGAAAATTAATTAATAAGTTCAAAAGGCCCAGAGACAAAAAATCATATTTATGCAAATGCAAATGACTCACTAGGAGTGACAATTTAGTTGAACTGTAAAGTTTAAATTCAATGTCTGGAAATGACAAAGGTATATAATGCTGCATAATAAAATTAGATAATTGATGATTTTTTTTAATCGAAGAATAGGAAAATTTGATTAAATTAAAGAAGAAATTAAATATTTAGTAGAAGATTTGCTTAATTATGTTGCAATATAATTCAAAATCTAAAATAGAATATATAAAAAATTAAGATGTAACTTAAGACAAAATAATCAAAAACGATCATGAATGACAAAAAGAAAAAAAAGTTCATACAAAACATAACAAAAAGTGTCAAAATGTACATAAAATGATATAAAAAGTACAAATATCGGTATAAAGACGAATATTTATGGATTAGTAATCGATAAAATGGAAATAACGTATACAAATAAACAGATAAAAATCCGATATAATTATCATAAATTCTAGATTAATTCTATGTACAAAAGAAATAGTATAATGAGTAATGTTATAACTCATTTAAAATTACACTTCCAACATTTGAGAAGTCCTCCAAAATTTCCGGTTGATAAATATTTTTTTGTTTTTTTAAATTTCATTTGTAAAACCTGTTGTTACAGCAGCACCTGAATGATCTCAGGAAACTGCTGTAAAATGGCTGTGGTGATTATTACTAATGACAATCAAATCTGGTGATAACCAATAAAAAAATTCAAAACTCATATTTAACTTATTATTTCATTATTACTGTGTACTACAGATAATAATCACCATAGGCGCACATGATAATGTATCATAGACACTGTATCGAGTAAAAAGAATTTAACAAATATGTTGGGGAATGTGTTTTATGTGTTTTTGATAAAATAACATTTATGAAATAACAATACGAATCAACCCCCCTTTATTTACTTTTATTTATATTTCATAAAAAAAATTATTAATTATTTATATTAAGAAAATAAAACATTGATTATCTAGAAAATTAATTAAAAAGTTCAAAAGGCCTAGAGACAAAAAATCATATTTGTTGGGATATTAGGTGATTTTGAACGTAAAAATAAATTATAAACTAAAACAACGAGATTTGTATTTCAAAATATATTTATTATTTACAAATTCAATCTGTTGTGGTTCTTTGGTGTTTTAAACAAGTGAACATATCTTGGGAACTTTGGCTTTGAACCCTAAGGTTATCGGTAACAAACCATAAAATACTATCATACTGTAAAAATGGTTGATCCCAANAAAATTAAAGGATCAACTATTTTTATTTATTGAGCCGTTGAAAAAAAAGATAATTAATAATAATAACGATAACAAAAAAAATCAATCAAAGCTTAAATAAAAAATAGGAAAATCTAACAAGTACACTAACATAAAATAACCTTTATTAAAATATCACAGTATATCGTAATTTCCACGGTAAATAATTCATTATAGTTATTTTATGTTATCGATTTTATTTTTTTGTCGATATTATCATTTATATTATTTTGGCGTATATATTTCGCCTAGATGTCTTTATTTGCGCCAGTCAGTATTTAAAAGGCGATTTTGTAGGAGCGAGTTGGCAGCAAATTCGCGAGTCNCCGAGTGCTCAATTCCTACTGGGTCGGTGACGATTCGACCTATCTGTTCGTAGAAGTGATCTGTGTTGATCCGTTCCACAACGTCATCAGAAACGACCCCAAGATCAACTGGATCTGCAACTCGGTCATGAAACACCGAGAACTGCGAGGTCTCACCTCGGTCCATAAGAAGTCACGATCATTGTGCAAGGATCACCGATTCACGCACGCTATCAGCGAGATCGACTTTCTGGAGACGCATCAACACCGTTAAGTTGAGAAGAAAGTGTTAAACATTTCGATTAAAAAATATAAATTTTGGATTGAATTAGTTTCTTGTTATTGATTTCAATTTGAAAGTATCTTTGGGAAAAGAAATTGATTGACACAAGATCGACATTATTTCACTTTTTTGTTAATTTTATAATCAACCATTAATTTTAATGTCATTTTTATCGGATTTGATTCATTGTCCTCAATATTATATTCATTGTTTTATATTGGACAATAGTCTTCAAAAGTAACCGTTTTACAAGTAAAATGTGCAAGTAGGATGTGCCATTATCACACTGGCTGCTGTGACACCATTCATTGTCAATCTTTATTGAAAATTATATACAAATCTCAACAAAATTACCTGTACTCTGGAACAAATATCTGCATAGAGGACATTTATTGAGCTTTCTTGAACAACTGCCACAGAATATGTGACCACAGTGTACTCTTATTTTAATTGGTTCAATACAGCAAACAACACACATCTTTTTTGATATTTTCATAATTCCTTTTTTATTTTCTTTCAAAAATCGATGTCGCTTAGCAAAACGACATCTGTGTCTATTGATGCTCTGGTAAGGCTCCTCCAAGCAGTTTTGTTTGACTGGATCAATTAATGCAAATAATTTATTACACTGTGTTAATTGTACATTATTTAGTGCCTTTTGAAAATGCTTAATATAAAGATTTAGAACACTGTTCTTGTAGTCCGAATACAATCTCAGAGCTAAATCTTGAATAATTCTAAACTGTTGTATACCCAAAAAAGAAAACTTTTGAAATTTTAAACACACAATCATGTTTTTCGATAATATTGCTTGACCACTAGTGAGATACGACATTTGTTCTTTTGTGAATTTGAGATTGATTTTCTTTGTGAGGAGCATTTCAGCGATAATTAAATGCGTCTCCAATTGAACTAACTGAAGAGGAGTTTTATTGTCATTACTCGGAGTATCGAGAATACAATCTTTTTCAAGCAGCAAGTTAACTATTTCTACATTTCCATTTTGACAAGCTAAATGAATTGGTGCTTTGCCTTTGCTGTTTGGTACGTTTAAATTACAATTTTTATGGAGAAGTAATTTAACAATTTCTAAATTTCCATTTCCACAAGCGATATGAATTGGTCTTTCATTACATTCGTTTGGTGCGTCTAAATCGCAATTCTTATCGAGAAGTAATTTAACGATTTCTACATTATTATATTCACAAGCGAAATGAATTGGAGTATGATAAAATTTGCCTGGTGCGTCTAAATTATAATTTTTATCAATAAGTAATTTAACAATTTCTAAATTTCCATTTCGACAAGCGATATGAATTGGTCTATCATTATGTTTGTTTGGTGCGTCTAAATTACAATTCTTATCGAGAAGCAATTTAACGATTTCTAAATTTCCATTAAGACAAGCGATATCAATTGGTCTTTTATTATCTTTCTTTGGAACGTTTAAGTTACAATTCTTACCGAGAAGTAATTTAACGATTTCTGTATTATTATTTTCACAAGCGATATGAATTGGTACTTCATTATATTTGTTTGATGCGTCTAAATTACAATTCTTATCAATAAGTAATTTAACGATTTCTGCATTATTATTTTCACAGGCGATATGAATTGGTGTATCATTAAATTCGTTTGGTGCGTCTAAATCACAATTCTTATCGAGAAGTAATTTAACGATTTCTGCATTATTATTTTCACAGGCGATATGAATTGGAGTATCATTAAATTTGTTTGGTGCGTCTAAATTACAATTCTTATCAATAAGTAATTTGACGATTTCTACATTTCCATTTCGACAAGCAATATCAATTGGTCTTTTATTATCTTTGTTTGGTACGTTTAAGTTACAATTCTTATCGAGAAGTAATTTAACGATTTCTGCATTATTAATTTTACAAGCGATATGAATTGGTACTTCATTATCTTTGTTTGGTGCGTCTAAATCACAATTCTTATCTAGAAGTAATTTAACGATTTCTACATTATTATATTTACAAGCATGATGAATTGACTTTTCATAATATTTCCAGTTCTGTGACTTTAAATATTTTTGAAACATAATAATTATAAATTATGCTAATAAATTATTTTCAAGAGACTCTATAATTATATGATTATATTTATCTGAATTTTGATTGGCTTTTGAAGGTAATCATTTTGAAACATTTGAAAAAAATTAAATGAATTTTAATCCATGTTTTTATAATATTTAATGAATTTAAATAATAAAAGCAAAATATCGTAAAAATAAAATACAATTTTTAAAAATATTTTTTACAAGTGTTTAAGCTAATTAAATAAATATTTCATTTTAAATATAAATATCAACAAAATCTGTTTTATGTAATAAATAATTTGTTATTTTTTCAATCATTAAATGAAAAAAGAAATATTATTTAATAATAGAATTAACAAAAATTGATTTTTTAATATAAAAATTATGATATCAATTATTTTCTATTTTAATAATAAATTTAAATTATATTTTTCTAAATGAAGAAAGTACATAGAAGAGAGATTAAAATTAAAATTTTTGATAATGTTAAAACTTTTAAATAAAATGATCATTATTTATTTAATAAATTATTTTAATTAGGTTAATTTAAATAAATTAATTTAGGTAAATTATTTTAATATAAAAAAATTAAATTAATTATTTTAGATAAATTATTTTAATAAAATTATTTTAAATAAATTATTTTAATTAAATTAATTTAAATAAATTATTTTAATTTAGTTAATTTAAATAAATTATTTTAATTAAATTAATTAGGTGGAGAGCGAGAGCGAGCGGCTGAGAGACATCATCGGTCATAAAAATGTACCCGATTGCAGTCTATATATTGTCCCTCTTCCTTAATGCTATCAGTCAACCACTGAACAAAAAATACGTGTGTGAAGAAGATAAACTTTTTTCATTTGATTTTGATAATAAATTGAAAAATGTCGATTAATTTTATCGATTATTTGTGACTTATTGTTTAATGATGTATTTAAACAAAAGTCGAATATTTATATTTCAAAATAAATATTAAATAATTAACAACCGGAATATAATTCAAAAAAGAAATCAAAACAAATTTATCGTAAGAATTTCTTCTTTTTTTTGAAATAAAAATGATTTTTAAAAATCTTTTCCAAATATATTTTGCGATTATATGGTTACTAGTGCAAATAAAGTTATAATAAAGCAAGGAGGGATAACACCAAAACATTTCTATTTAAAACAGTTTTTGCAAAAAAATAATTTTGATTTTCTAGTTTGATCAAATTTTCACATAGTCATTTATTGTCATCGAAAGAGTAAGTATATAAAGGTTGGAGAAAAATGATTGAGTGAAAGACCTTAAAAATAGGTTTCTAAATTCCATGGATACAAATATATATCTGTACATAGTAAGGTAATAAAAAGAAAGGAATAATGATATTAAAATTTTTCACTAAATAAATTATTAATAAAATTTAAAATAAATTTAAATATTTAGATTATAGTTGCAATTTTTCCAATGAAATTTGATCATTTATCGGAAGGTTTGAGACGTAATTTTCTGGAAAAAATTGTCGAGCATGAATATATTTTTCTTTTAATAGATCTTCTTTTGGATATTGATGAGCTTTTTATAAACTGATCTTATGATTTATAATGATGGATTTTGCGTTTAAAGGTGGTTGAAATTATTAGATTGAATTTGAAATGTCAATGATTGTAAAAATTGAAAAAGTTTCAGTCGCTCTGTAACATCGTCTCCCATTAACAAATTGTTAATTTGGCCGCTTTGTTTATGTGATGTCGAGTTTAATAATCACGATTATTTCTTATTATTTTTTTAATTTCGATTATAATTCGAAATTTTTAAAAACCAAAATTCTTATTTCTGAAAATTAAAAAATTAACAACAACAGTCTCTTACACCCCCGCACGCAAGAATTTTTAATTTTCTCCACATTTCTTTCACATGTTTAAATGGGTCAATTAAAAAAATTAATATTTAATGGTGATAAAGTTAAATGTTTTATTTTCACAATTTACTTTACAATATTTTACTTTACAATACAAAATGTTCTTTTTACAAAATGTAGTTTTTTTAAAAAAATAATTAAAAACCAAAATTGTCCTCTCGAAAGAAGAGATTCAATTTATTCTTAAATTAAAGAAGATGTATTTTTCTTCAATCCTTTGCGTTCTTTAATTTCTGAAATGAGATACTATTGATTATCGAAAAATATTTTATAGAAAGATTATGTTATTTTAAATGATTTAAACGATGATTTAAATCAAATTAATTTTTTGGAATGTAGGTGTATTAAATTATGTTGAGCTAACGGATAAATTATTGAACGATTGATAAAATAATTGGATATATTTATGCAAAATCCTAAAATTAAAATTAATTTTTAAAGGTAACCATTTTGAAACATTTGAAAAAAATTAAATAAATTTTAATCCATAATTTTATGGTATTCAATGAATTTAAATAATTAAAACAAAATATCGTAAAATTAAAGACAATTTTTTAAAATATTTTTTACAAGTATTTAAACTAATTAAGTAAAGATTTATATTTTAAAAATAAAAATCAACAAAATCTGTTTTGTGTAATAAATATTATATTAATTTTTCAATCATAAAATGAAAAAATAAATATTATTTAATAATAGAATTAACAAAATTTATTTTTTAATATAAAAATTAATATACTAATTATTTTTTATTTTAATAGTAAATTTAAATTATATTTTTAAAATAAAGAAAGTACAAAGAAGAGAGATTAAAATTAAAATTTATGATAATGTTAAAACTTTTAAATAAAATTTATCATTAATTATTTGTTTTATAATTGCATAAATGTAAATTTTAAAATTTGTATAACAATATTCTAAATTAAATTTAAAAATCAATTTTTGTAATATAATTGAAATAATTTTTATTTAAAGAAATATGCTGTAAAATATTAATTATGTGATTTAAAATAGTTTTTAATATTTTAATTGATTTGAAGTTAAATGTTTTTTTATTGTTTCAGAGTTATAAAATTATTTACAATAAATAGATTAGAAATCAAATCAAAATTATCCGTAATTTCCAGTTTAAAAAAATAATCAGGATTGAAAAATTAAAAGATGATTTAGAAAATAATATTGATAAATATGACACAACTAACAATAAATTATTCCTAAATGATAACTTTAAACAATATTTTGCATATTATAGCATTTTTACCAAACATTTTTTATTCTACAAGATATCTTCTTTCTTAAAAAACTTTAATTATCGAAATAATAAATTAATATTTATTCGTGATAGAGTAAAATGTTTTATTTTTACAATTTATTTTAAAAATATTTTTGTAAAATGTTATTTCTACAAAATGTACTTTTTTAAAAAAATAATTAAAAACCAAAAATTGTTCTCTCGAAAGAAGAGATTTAATTTATTCTTAAATTTAAAAAGATCTATCTTCCTTCAATCTTTGCGCTCTTTTATTTCTGAAATGAGATACTATTAATTATTGAAATATATTTTATAGAAAGATTATGTTATTTTAAATGATTTAAACGATGATTTAAATCAAATTAAATTTTTGGAATGTAGGTGTATTAAATTATGTTGAGCTAACGGATAAATTATTGAACGATTGATAAAATAATAGGATATATTCATTCAAAATCCTAAAATTAAAATTAATCTTTAAAGGTAACCATTTTGAAACATTTGAAAAAAATTAAATAAATTTTAATCTGTTTTTATAGTGTTTAATGAATTTCAATGATTAAAACAAAATATCGTAAAAATAAAATACAATTTTTAAAATATTTTTTTCTACTAATTTAATAAAGATTTAAAAGTAGTTTAATTATCTCTTTATGATAAATATTTCTTGATTTATTCTTAATTGCTTATCTTTTCACTTTTATCTATTTTAATTATTTATATATAAATTAGATTTAATTTGATAACAAGATAAATAAAATCTTATTTAATCTGTTAATTAAACAACATTTATTTTAATATTTTTATTTTTTTGTTTATCTGAACAAATGTGCATCTCAGGTGAAGATGCTAGCATCAAATATGGACGATATAACAAAGGCGGCATTCATGGCTGGACTGCCTCTTGAGATGCAAGGGGATTTGGAGCGGGCCGGAGTCAAGCCTGTGACCGAAATGATCGAGTATATCCGGAGGTATTTGCGGATTAAAAAGGGTTTATTACAGGGTTCAATGGCAGTATTACAATACAGAAACGAAAACAAAGAAACAGGGAGTTACGGAGGTCAGGGAGAACTTGATAAACCTAGAGCAAATCTTCACAAAGGACCCTATGTTTACCGTGAGAGAGACACCGAATCGAAGGAAAGGAATCATCATAAGTGTTGTCAGTGGCAATCAAATATTCATAAAATATGTTACAAATGTCAGAAACCGGGTCATATCGCAAAATATTGTCAGTTGGAAAACGAACAGGGGAGTTTGTAGGCATCGACTCTCTCCCTTCATAGTTACGGGCGTTACCGATGATGATCTTCACTGTAAATGACAGTTCAGCCATAGCGTTGATTGATTCAGGTTGTTCGAAAACGGTTGTTTAAAAAGGGTTAGTCAGTGATTGTATGTTGATTTCTGACGGAGAAAGTATGGTTTTGGCGAATCGAAAGGATGTTAGAGTGGATTTGGGTGAAGTGCGGTTGACTATAAATGGTAGGATCTTTAGGGCAGAATGTTCGTTCATAGAACATTTGTCGTATGGTCTTGGGATCTTATTTGGTATGGATGTCATTGGTAAATTGGGCGGGGTGAGAATTAATAAGTGTGTTATTGAGTTCGGTGACATTAAAGGGACAGGTAGTAGTAATTGTCCTCTCGAAAGAAGAGATTCAATTTATTGTTAAATTTAAAAATATATCTTCCTTCAATCTTGCATCATTTATCTTGTAATCATTATACTTGCAATGTTTCCCAAATAATACAATTTATATAATCAAATAGTTTTAAATTTCTAAAATGATACAGACTAATTATGATTAGTTAATTATGTTTCGTATTTTTAATTTTTAATAAACTATTTTTAATATTTGAGAATTTATTTTTTAGTAATGATAAATATTAATTTGATCATCAATTTTTTTAATTTTCTTCTTGTTAAGTGGGATACTTCGTTGTTTCTAATTCTAATCTTTTAATCAAATCATCATCTGATCTGCTACCTCAACTGATTCCATTGCAATTTCATTGTTTTATTCATATCTTTCTTTCATCCTCCTTTCGAGAAATTTTAACCCTAGTATTTGATCTTTTTATACCTTCTAGCTACGTATTCGTTCATATGTTCTTGCAGATCTTCTACACTATTTTTTCTTAAATTGTCGATATATACTCGTTTGCGATTCCATCAACCGCTTTACTTTGGAGAACAATACAATGTAACGAATATTGTTAATTTATCCGCCGATATAAATATTTTTTATAAAAAATTCAAAATAATTACATTTAAACGGGAGAGAACAACATACTCAACAAATTTCAATCAACATATAATAATTATCAGACAGGCATTGACATTGAAACTCTTTGTGAACCACTGATCTACGACCAAATTCTAATTCGTGGAAAATCAAGTTGATGGTTTCTTAGTCATTTTTTCAACATTTTAACTTTTTTCCTACTATTAATAACCTTTTATAGAAAGACCATATAATAAAATAATATATCAAAATGTTTCTGAGAATATACATCATTTCCAGATCAATTTAAACTTTTCCACAGTCAATTTAAACGTTTTCCTACTTAATTTAAACTTTAAAAATTTTAAATTTTAAATAATAAATATGAAATAATAAATATGCATCAAAGAGAAAAATAAATATATAAATGAAGTAAAACTAGAAATGAATATAATTAAAATAAAGATATGAATCATAATAATGTGAATCTTTCATTGTCGTTACCATTATTTTGTCTGCTAGAGTTCACTAAACATACCACTGCTAGATGTCCGTTCCGGTCACATATTTCCCAGTGTATCTCTGGTTATTGAGTTCACTTATGTCCCTTCTTCCCACACAAGAAACAAACCAATGGCCGTCTGTTAGGACAGTTTCAATTGATGTGCCCAGTCTTTTTCCAATTCCGACACTGCACAGGTCTTCTTTGTTGGCAATTTCGGCTGAAATGTCCTGGTTGATGACAAGTATAACATTTAGACTTGGTTGATTCCTCACTTAGGAGTTGTTTTGTCAGCTGACTTCGATTTCCCCATTTTTTAGTTACCTCACTAGCCCTGCTGTTATGAACAACATCTCGATAATTTCGGACAGCATTGATCCTGCTCTTCTTTTCGTGGTTTATTTCGTCTATGAGTGCCAGGAACTGAGATATTTCCTTGACACTCTTTAATTTCCGTAATTTATTTTCACGAACAACATTTTCATCATTAATGCAATGAATTAACATTTGAGCTTTTAGCTCTTCTTCCTAGAGTCTATGCGACAACGCATTTTTACCAACCAGTCTAATTTTTGAAAAAAAGTCTGCGATTTCAGCACCTTTACGATAACTCAACAGTTTTTCCCAATCCGTTGCGGCTGCTCTCGGCTTTTCAAACGCTAGTCTTAGCCGATTCTTAAAATTATCAGCTTTACCAGTGTGTTCTCATATGCTTCCAAGAGATCTTCATGTATCATGGAGTAAATACATGTTTGACATTTCTTTTGATTAATTTCGGCTTCTTCAAAATATCTTCTGCAGCGAAAAAAAAATTTCTCTAGGTTTTCTCAAATCTGTAACATGTCGGGAATCAGTCGGTTCGTGATTGAATCCACTAGCGCTGCTATCATGTTAGGTTAGGAATTATCATCCATTCTAAATCAAAAAGAAAATGAAGACTTGCAAAATTAATTAATCTACAACAGGTTAAATTTGTTATTTAAACAAATTTTCGTATTTGATTATCTTTTTTTAATTTTCTATTTTCCATTATTTTTTTTATTTTCTATTATAATTCAAAATTTTTAAAAACCAAAATTCTTATTTCCGAAAATTAAAAAATTAACAGCGACACTCTCTTACAATTACAGATATGAAAATTAATAGATTCCAACTAATAAAGGAGATAGGGAAAACTCAACAAGAAGTAGCGGCGCTACAAGATTAGCAGAGATCAACTACAATTATTATTTCGACGTTGATGAGGATACTGAAATGTGATAGAAAAATAAAATTTTAAAATTGCTCAGTTGGATTTATTGAAGAGTGTTCGAAATTTTATTGGACCGAATGATAAATTGAGGTAGGAAATCATAGAGACAAACTCAACAAAAAAATAAAAAGTTAAGAGATCTTATAAATAAGGAGGAATGTCTAAGCAAAACTGGAAAAAGAATTATTGATGCATTATTTTTATTGATTACACAATTTAAAATATTTATTTTAAATATTATAATTTATTTTAAATAATTAATTTACTTATTCAATGAAATATTTATTGAAATAATAATTATGTATAAAATAAATTAATTATTCTTGATTAATTAAACATCCTTCGTTTATTATTTTCCCTTACCTTAAAATTGAAATTAATAGAAATAAAAATTATCCTTAATCACAGATGAAATTAATTTATTTACAATTTATAAACACAATGAGAGTTTTAAATATCGCACCACAAATAAGTGAATATTTTAACACAAAAACTGAATAAATAAAAGATATTTTTCGGATGTGCAATTATCACACTGGCTGTTTGGGACCCCATTTATTGTCAATCTTTGTTGAAAATTATATGCAAATCTCAACAAATTTATCTGTACTCTGGAACAAATATCTGCATACAGGACATTTATTGAGTTTTCTTGAACAACTGCAACAAAATATGTGACCACAGTCTACTCTTATTTTAATTGGTTCAATACAGCAAACAACACACATCTTTTTTGATATTTTGATTATTTCTTTTTTATTTTTTTTCAAAAATAGATGTCGCTTAGCAAAACGATATCTGTGTCTATTGATGCTCTGGTAAGGCTCCTCCAAGCAGTTTTTTTTGACTGGATCAATTAATGCAAATAATTTATTACACTGTGTTAATTGTAGATTATTTAGTGCCTTTTGAAAATGAATAATATGAAGATTTAGAAAACTGTTCTTGTAGTCCGAATACAATCTCAGAGCTAAATCTTCAATATTTCTAAACTGTTGTATGTCAATAGAAAACTTTTGATATTCTAAAAACACAAACATGTTTAACGATAATATTACTCGACCACTTGTGAGATATGTCATTTGTTTTTCTGAGAATTTGAGATTGATTTTCTTTTTGAGGAGCATTTCAGCGATAATTAAATGCGTCTCCAATTTAACTAACTGAAGAGGAGTTTTGTTGTTATTATTCGGAGTTTCGAGAATACAATCTTTTTCAAGCAACAAGTTAACTATTTCTACATTTCCATTTCGACAAGCGATATGAATTGGTCTTTGATTATATTTGTTTGATACGTCTAAATTACAATTCTTATCGAGAAGTAGTTTAACTATTTCTACATTTCCATTTCGACAAGCGATATGAATTGGTCTTTGATTATATTTGTTTGGTGCGTCTAAATTACAATTCTTATCGAGAAATATTTTAACGATTTCTACATTATTATACTCACAAGCGATATGAATTGGAGCATCAATATCTTTGTTTGATACGTCTAAATTACAATTTTTATCAATAAGTAATTTAATGATTTCTACATTTTTATTTCCACAAGCGATATGAATTGGAGTGATATTAAATTTGTCTGGTGTGTCTAAATTACAATTCTTATCAATAAGTAATTTGACGATTTCTACATTTTCCATTCGACAAGCAATATGAATTGCTCTTTGATTATATTTGTTTGGTGCGTCTAAATTACAATTCTTATCGAGAAATAATTTAACGATTTCTACATTATTATACTCACAAGCGATATGAATTGGAGCATCAATATCTTTGTTTGATACGTCTAAATTACAATTTTTATCAATAAGTAATTTAATGATTTCTACATTTTTATTTCCACAAGCGATATGAATTGGAGTGATATTAAATTTGTCTGGTGTGTCTAAATTACAATTCTTATCAATAAGTAATTTGACGATTTCTACATTTTCCATTCGACAAGCAATATGAATTGGAGTAACATTAAATTCGTTTAGTGCGTCTAAATTACAATTCTTATCAATAAGTAATTTAACGATTTCTATATTATTATTTCCACAAGCGATATGAATTGGAGTATCATTATATTTGTTTGGTACGTTTACATTACAATTCTTATCGAGAAGTAATTTAACGATTTCTACATTTTTATTTCGACAAGCGATATGAATTGGAGTATCATTATATTTGTTTGGTACGTTTAAATAACAATTCTTATGGAGAAGTAATTTAGCGATTTCTTCATTATTATTTCGGCAAGCGATATGAATTGGTCTATCATTATCTTTGTTTGGTACGTTTAAATTACATTTGTTATGATGAAGAAATTTAACCATTTTTTTATTTCCATCTCGACAAGCATTATGAATTGACTTTTCATAATATTTCCCTTTCTTTAACCTAAAATATTTAAAATATTTTTTAAACATAATAATTATAAATTACGCAAATAAATTATTTTCAAGAGACTCTATAATTATATGATTATATTTATATGAATTTTGATTGGCTTTTAATATGCAAAATTATTTTTAAATGATAACTTTAAACAACATTTTGCATAT